>AWWV01007417.1:0-20683 GCA_001974805.1 Corchorus capsularis
ACCTTAACAACACCAAAGCCATGGTGATATTGTCCCAAATCCAAAAACAAAACCGGTTGATTTATTATTTTTTTCCTTGTTAATTCGTAGTTCAAAGGTTTGGGTTTTTTTTTTTTTGAGATATATTAAGAGATTGAAGAAAACTTAATCTAAATGCAATAAAAATACATATTTACCCTTTAAAGGAATATTAAACATTTAAAATTATAAAGGTTATTTTAGATATTTCAGGTAAGGGTTTTTGAAGTTTAGACTTATATAGTATATAGATATAGATATAGATATAGATATAGATATAATAATTAACCAGTAAATAAATAAATCCAATTGGATCAGGGTTAATAATCAGAAACGACAAAGCCACCTCTACCTACCCCGCCCACTTCAAAAGCAACCATAATGTTTCATTGAGATACTATTAATTTGTTTTTGTATAAAAAATGATGAAGGCAAACAGTAAATTTCAATAATTTAGTAATATGAATAAACAGTTACGGTTCAGTTCACAGCTTAATTGCCACCAGTGAATGACAATGTACAAGGAGCATGTCTCTTGTTAGGGACTACGCAAAAGATGTCCCTTTAACAGCCATGTGATACTCTATTTTCATACAAATCTATCTATGAGCAATTTAAATAGTTTCAAAGATACATATAAAAGACAGATGTATTGTATAGAAAGATGAGAACAGAGATTCATATTATTTATAGAACTGCAAGCTGGCTTAGATTTCCTTGTTCCAACAATGACTATGACTATGAGTTATTCCCCTGTTCGAGAAGACGTATATTTCATATGATTTATACATTCTCTAACAGCTATTGATTAATTAACATTATTCTAAGCCTCTGAGTATTATGTTTACATTAAACTTGAAATTGAACAACCAAATTGCAAACATACCCTGTTTTTGGACCAAGGAAGTGTCAACTAGTTTTGTTCCTGAGAGTGAACATGCCTCTCCGACCAGCAAGTGGAATGGATAATATAGTTGCAGCCAGGCTGTGGACATTCAAGAGCCAAACCTCGACATGGCTCATCACATTTAAAGCATTTAGGGTAGTAATACATCTTCTTGACAAAAGTGAGACCTTGTACGATACTCCCAAGTTTGATAAATGGATAATCTCCAAAAACACATGTGACATGAGCAGAAGTATTACAAGTTGCACAATGGTAAAACCAGCGACTCGGATCTCTTGTTTCCTCGCATATGTCACAGTAATGAGTTGCTGAGTAATCATTATCATCACCATACGTGAGAGCAAGAAGGTGTTTGTCATCGCACTTGTGTTGAATTGTAGTTGGTAATGTAAGACACCGATAATCCAAAGCAAAGTTGCAACCCTTGCAATAATATGCCCATTGTCTAAATTTTCTACTACAACCATGACACTGTCCATCATATTCAAGATAGAAGGAGAGCGGGTGTGGATGTCCTGGATGATTTATAGGACGTTCACTTAGAGTAGTTACACATTTAAAGCAGATGTGTCCCTTACATTTGTTACACTTGTAGAGAAACCCATTAGACCAGTACTTGCATATTTCACATCGGGAGATCGAGTCTGAAATAAGGGTAAGGAGTTGTTCTTGACATCCATGAAGCCAAATTTGTTTCTTCTTAAGTAATTCAACACAACCTTTATGAAGAAAGAAAACACATGATGCTTCTGAGCAACGGAAATATGGAGGCGAGATAGGTAATACGCAGCCCTCACAACATTTACCAACATACTCCACCATTTCAATACTACCTAACATCAAGTTGTGCTCATGCTTGAAGTGATTTATTTTTGTGGCTTCTCCACCATCATTACTCTCAATAACAGTGATAGGTGACAGTTCCAAACTACCACTACTAGACATTTCATCTTCACTTTCTTTTTCAACTACATAAAACCAGCCTTTATGCTTTGTCGCACAATTCGCATGGGCAACAATTTTGCAATATGAACAATAGTAAGCGCCTGCCTCCATATTTATTTCTTCCAGACAAATTATGCAGTCCCAGCTCTTAAAATTTTCTTCTTCAATGTAATAAGTGTGAGAAATGCGATGTTCATGAAACCTGCTTTTGATGATACGAGGCCATGAAGTGCATTGTTTATGTACCATAATTTCGCATGTACAACATAAGTAGGCAAAACCATTTCCTTCAGTACCACAGGCATCACAAATGAATGGGGTTCGTCTCGAAAGTAGTGTGAATGGGTGTGGATGACTTTTATCTTCAATGATAGGCGGGGGTGAGGGAGATACACATTGGATGTGAAGAACAAACTTGCAAGGCAAACAACAATAAACGAATCCTCGTCGTTCTACAGTTAAATGGCATATTTTGCAAGGAAGCGGTTCTAACATGAGAAACTGTAGAAAAAGAGGATGTCTGCGGTGGCACTTATGGTTGATTTCGAGAGGTAGCTCAGCACATTTCTTGTGTAGATTAAATCCACAATCAAGAGAAAAGTATACAGAAGTGGGTAATGGATCCTGACACCCAAAGCAGTGACCAAGATTTTCAAGTTGTTCACCATCATTCTTGGTGGATCCATCTTCATAAGCAACATGTTCAAGCTCTTTAAAATTATTTTGAGCAATGTTATATGTAGATAAAGCACATTTAATGTGAAAATCCAGATCACAAGAGCAATGATAAACGAACCTGTCCCCCTTTTGGTCACAGAAATTGCATATCCATCCCTTACTACCGTAAGGAGAATCTGGAAGCAGAACAAGAGGATGGGTGGGATGGAAAGGGTGATTAATCTCCAAGGGAGCATCCGCACATAGCTTGTGGAGATAAAACCCACTACACTCCGCGCACCTGAAACGTGGAGCTGATGGCAACACCTTCTCCCCACACCTAACGCAGCATGCTTCTTCTTCTTCTTCTTCTGCACTTTGATTGCTCTGCATCTGCTCATTCAACAATATCAGGGGATGCTCATGACCAAAATTTTCCATCTCTCCTTTGTATTCCTTTTTCTCTGGTCGTCTCAAACTCAATTCCAGGAGAGATTTGATTTGAATGTTGCAAAGTCAAGAACAAATTGGAACCTAATCAGATTAGGATTCAAGCAAAGTAAACGTCAACGCTCATGTTCATCTTCTCTTCTTATGACTGCACACTATTAAAATCACATATTAATATAATAATTAATATGGCTTAATACCCAAATTAGTCCTTTAACTATCCATTTTGGGACAAATTGGCCCCTTAACTTTTTTGGGGGACAAATTGACCCCTTAACTTTAAAAACGAGACAAATTAACCCTTTTTTGACGGAGCGTTTAATGTCCGGAAGGTGAGGGCGCGTCTGAATTCCGATTAAGGTGATTCTTGCTGCATTTGAAAGATCTCGACAAGAAGAATCAGATGGTTAGGGAGGTGAGAAAAAAATAAACAATCGAGAACTTTCGGATCTCGGGTTAAATTTAAAAGTTTGACTAGAAGGTGCGGTGTTATTCGATGTTGGAACGGGTTGAATTTCCGATATGTCACTATTTGAAGGATGCTAGATCTACTGATAGTGGAGGTGAGAAAAAATAACAAAGAAAATGAGGCGAATAAGACCGACATCCCTTAGAGAGTGACATATCATAAATTTAGGCCGATTCGATGCCATTAGACTGACATTGCTTATTTTCTTTATTATTGTTTCTCACCTTCGCAACGACTAGATTTGACATCTCTCAGAGAGTGACATATTAGAAATTCAGTCAGTTCCGACTCCGAATAAGACCGCACTTTCCAGTCAAAGTTTTAAATTTGACCCGAGATCTGAAACTTTTCGATTGCTTAGTTTTCTCACCTCCCTGACCATCATATTCTTCTCGTCGAGATCTTTCAAGCACCCCTAGAATCGCATTAATCAGAAGTCAAACGCACCCTCACCTTCCGGATGTTAAACGCTCCGTCAGAAAAGGGCTAATTTGTCTCGTTTTTAAAAGTTAAGGGGTCAATATGTCCCAAAAAAAAAAGTTAATGGGTCAATTTTTCTCAGAATGGATAGTTAAGGAACTAATTTGGGTATTTAACAATAGAAAAGAAATCCAATTGGATCAGGGTTAATAGTTAATACTGATAATTAGAAACGACAAAGCTACCTCTACCTGCCCCGCCAACTTTCTGTGGATCACTTCAAAAGCAACCATAATGTTTCATTGCAGATATTAGGTGGAGCTAAGGGAATCTCTTAATTTGTTTTTGTATAAAAAGATTAAGGGAAACAGTAAATTTCAATAAATTAGTAATATGAATAAACAGTTACGGTTCACACAGCTTAATTGCCAGTGAATGACAATGTACAAGGAGCATGTCTCTTGTTAGGGACTACACAAAAGATGTCCCATTAACAACCATGTGATACTCTATTTTCATACAAATCTATCTATGAGCAATTTAAATAGTTTCAAGATACATATAAAAGACAGATGCATTCTATAGAAAGATGAGAAGTTGAGAACAGAAATTCATTTATTTATACAACTGCAAGCTGGCTTAAGAATTCCTGGTTCCAACAATGACTATGACTATGAGTTATTCCCCTGTTCGAGAAGGCTCTGATCAATGGTGTAACGGCAGCCCCAAGCCCTCTCCTTCCGTTTTGTTCCACTTCTACAGAATTCAATCCCTTGGTCTCTGGCACAAACACAAAGACAAAAAAAACTGCAAGCACAGAATACTAGTACATATTCTATGGAATAAAGATGTGTTGTAGTTTCCAATATTAAGTTCTTGATTCATTCATGATTTAAGAAGCCACCAAACCTGCAAAGTGTTTGCGAGGTGGATAAAGAAGGAATCAACGAATTATGAGGGCAAGTGAAACGAAATTAATAGGAGACAATTACTAGATCATCAATTGTGTAGTTAGTGAAGAAGATAAGTATGTATTGGCTAGAGGCAGTGGACATCTCTTACCTTTCAATTCACAACAACACTACCCCTCATCAAAATAGAATGTGAAATAAACAAAAGGAAATGCTGACTTCTGCATATATGGGATTGAGAGTGCTCCTCTTTCTTGTAACATCAGGATTACTGCCTTTGATTCTGCAACAACAAAGAAAGCAACCCCCCAAATTAGGCACTTCTATCACACACAAGTAAATAAAAATGAAAATAATGAGAAGATTAGGTTCAGAAATAGATGAAACTCACAAGTTTAATATACCTAACCATCTACTATGCATATTACAAGCCTCCGAAACCTCAAAAATCTCAGAACTGCATGGAATAACAGGTGGATAACAAGATCAGAAGTGATTCTTGACAAATTAACATGGCAAGATAAAACAAAATTTCATAAAAGACAATAGCTAGATCATCAGCATTTAGTTAAGAAGACATAAATCTAGTAACTTTCATAGGATTTACATTCTCTAAGAACTAATGGTTTTTGGTTGATTACCTTATTCAAAGCCTCCAAGGAGACCAATTTATGTAGTAACCAAATTAAACAACCAAAGTGGTGGAAGCAGCAAAAATAATCTTCTCAACTATTATGTTTTCGCCAAAATACTTCATCGCATTGTCAGGTATGTTGAAAGAGCCATAGCATCTAACTTTCAAAGTTGTCAATCTAACAAAGGGAGATGATTGATCTTCTATTACCTCAGGATACTCCATGAGACCCTATATTAGTATTAGTTATGAGTTGTGAGTGGCATGCCCATTCCACTAATAAAACAATACATAATAGGGTCAAGAGAAAAATGGAAAATGAAAATATACCTTTATGAAGGTAGAAGGACGCACCAAAGAGTCTGCACTGTTATGCTTTCGCCAAAGTACTTCATCACATTGTCAGATATCTTGCAAGTGCTCCTATTCCAATCGAAATATGATTTAGTAAGATTGAGAATAATTGCAATGAAAAAAAGCCATACGCTTTGGCATATTTAATCAGTATAGGTCATAGTCATATACATACAACCAATCAAGCAAAAAGCTTGGTGATTTTGAGACATTGGAAACAATTTGAATAGATTTGCTTCACAATAATCACTCTCATTTATTCTAAGTTTTGTCATTTGAAAAGGAAAATTTCAGGTTGAATGCAGAAGCTTCTCAAATTTTTGTTCGAGTGTTCAAGTCGGGGAAACATTTTGAACCGGGATTGAAGTTCAATCCTGAATTTTTAAGTTACTTGAATATGGATGCTTATCATATATACTTCACTGAAAGCTTATCCACCATTTCGATTTCCATTTCATTTCTTGATTGCCAATTTGCAGCCCAAAAAGATTATACTATTCACAAATGAACATGGCTATGGCAGTTGTAAACTTTTTCTTTTGTTACATTCAATTCACCATGATCATCACTTTCTCAAACAATTGCATTTGAGACGTTTCAAGATATTTTGTTCATTGGGTAAGTGAAGAAAACAAAAGGAAATGCTAACTTCTTCATATATGGGATTACGAGTATAAACTTTTGAACTTAGTAATCATATAATATCCACAGGTTCACCAGGCTTCTGAAAGGATCCTGAAAGGCATGGTCATTAAAGAGTTGAGCTTCATCTATCTGAACCAGGAGGTACGTACTAGGATATAATTTATGCATCAATTGCAACTAGCAATCTAGATTAAAGCTCACTACCTCTTGGCAAAAGTTTTTGGTGAGAAATATTCAACAATAAATAAGAAACTTGCAGCACAAAAGACCAACAAACTGGTGAAAATTAGAGGAAGAGAACAATGAATGTAACTTTAAACCAATTCAAACCATAGAGATGATCACAATGTAATTTCTAAGACAAAAGTTAAGCATGAATTCAACTCACATCAAGGATTCTGATTGAAATGGAGTGTAAATAGCCCCAATGCCAAAACAATCACCATTATCAGCCATAGTGATTGCAACGAAAAAAAAATCAGATATTTAAATGAAAACAGATATTTAACTCTGTTTTTATAAGTAAGATTGTCTGCTTACCATATATTGATACCCAATTTGCTGCAGCCAGAGAGATTACACTATTCACAAAATGAACTCCAGTTGAGAAATTGGGTCTCGACTCTGGAGTGTCAAAAATATATTCCGTCTATGGAATATATAAATGCATTATCATATATTGATACTATATTAAGTTGTTGATTCATTCATGACTTAAGAAGCCACCCAAAAACCTACACAAGACTTGAGAGGTGGATAAAAAATCCAGATGAATTATGAGGGCAAGTGAAACAAAATTAATAGGAGACAATTGCTAGATCATCAATCTTGTAGTTGGTAAAGAAGACATATATGTACTGCCTTTCTCTAACCTTTCAATTCACAACAACATTTAGAATGTCAAGAAAACAAAAAAGCAAAGCTAACTTCTGCATATATGGAACCCTTTGCAATTTGGCATTAAGTACATAGTAATAGGAGACTATAGCAAAGATCATCAATTTTATAGTTAGAGGCATATCAATATGCTAACTTCAATTCAAAATAACATTACTGCTCATGAAAATAGAATGTCAAGAAAACAAAAGGCAATGCTAAATTCTGCATATATGGAACCTCACCGACCTTCTACCGCCCCCCTCGCGAGATCCCCAATTCACCCAGATCTCGCTCAGCTTCTATGTAAATTTCAGACAGTCTTTGATACGCCAAAAGGGCTTCCTCCCCAACGATTTCATGACCACCATATCCACTTGCAGCCTGGCACCGGTCCTATTAATGTGAGGCCTTATCGTTACCCTCATTCTCAAAAGAGTGACATGGCCACAATTATCTCAGAGATGCTTCACGAGGGTATCATACGACCTAGCACGAGCCTGTTTTCTTCTCCAGTTCTCCTGGTTAAGAAGAAGGATGGAACGTGGTGCTTTTGTGTGGATTACAGAGCTTTAAATGATGCTACCGTTAAGGATCGATTTCCGATTCCGACAGTGGACGAATTACTTGATGAGCTCCACGGTGCAACAGTGTTTTCTAAAATTGACTTACGTGCTGGGTACCAACAAATTCGTGTCGCTCCAGAAGATATTTACAAGACTGCGTTCAAGACTTCTGATGGCCACTACGAGTTTTTGGTGATGCCGTTTGGCCTCACGAATGCCCTATCCACCTTCCAATCAGCCATGAATGATTTATTCAGGTCTCATCTTCGACGCTCTGTACTCGTTTTTTTTGACGATATTTTGGTTTACAATCCATCATGGGAAGCCCACCTTGATCACCTCTCTGTGGTTTTGGACTTGCTGCAAACCAATCAGTTTTATGCTAAAGAATCTAAGTGCACTTTTGGTCGCTCCTCCATAGATTATCTTGGGCATATTATTACTGGAGAAGGAGTCAAAGTCGATCATTCCAAAATTGAGGCTATTGTCGATTGGCCAACTCCAAGCAACCTCAAAGCCTTGCGTGGCTTCCTCGGTCTAACCGGATACTACCGCAAATTTGTAAAAGGGTATGCTGCAATCGCTGCTCCTCTTACTAATTTATTGCGCAAGGACCAATTTCTATGGGATTCAACTACAAGTAAAACTTTTCAAGATTTAAAGCTTGCTTTAACTTCTACCCCTGTGCTGCGGTTACCTGATTTTGCCTCGCCTTTCTGCATCGAGGCAGATGCTTCTAATATAGCTGTTGGTGCTGTGTTATCCCAAGGAGGTCATCCCATTGCTTATTTTAGCAAGAAACTATCTCCCCAAATGCAATTTGCTTCTGCATACGTGCGAGAGATGTATGCCATAACTGAGGCAGTACACAAGTGGCGCCAGTATCTATTGGGGCGTTCATTTACCATATTCACAGATCAACAAAGCTTGAGGAACTTAATGACTCAAACCATCCAAACTCCTGAGCAACAAAAGTGGTTGGCTAAGTTGTTGGGGTTCAATTATTCGATCGTTTACAAGCCAGGGAGACATAATTTAGCTGCTAATGCATTGTCGAGGTGCCCTGAACCTGCGGCTCAATATTTGGCTACATCGAGTCCTGTTTTCTCCTTTCTTGACTCCTTGCGCCACTATTATGCCACTTCTGAAACAGGACAGCAGCTTTTGAATCAAGGCCAACAAGACTCAAATATGGGGTATTCTATATCGGATGGTTTATTGTTTTATCAAGGAAAGATTGTGATTCCAGAGGGCCATGAGTTGCAATCACAGTTGCTGCATGAATACCATGGAACTCCAACAGGTGGTCATGCAGGTATCTCTAAGACATATTCTCGGCTTGCTGCAATTTTTTTCTGGCCACAAATGCGAAAATCAGTCCACACTTTTGTGCAATCTTGCCAAATATGTCAACAGGTTAAGTATGAAACCACTAAACCAGGGGGGTTACTTTCACCATTGCCTATACCTTCGATGGTGTGGTAGGATATTTCGATGGATTTCATTACAAGTCTTCCTCCCTCCAATGGTAAAACAACTATTTGGGTCATTGTCGACCGATTGTCGAAATACGCTCACTTCATAGCTCTTCCAAGCTCTGTGACAGCTGCCTCACTAGCTGAGCTCTTCTCTAAAGAAATCTGTAAACTCCATGGGGTTCCTCGCTCGATTGTCAGTGATAGGGATTCACTATTCTTGAGCCAATTCTGGAAGGAACTCTTCAAACTTCAGGACACCTCTCTCAAAATGAGTACTGCATACCATCCACAAACAGATGGACAGACTGAGGTACTTAACCGCTGCTTAGAGACTTATTTGCGCTGCTTTGCCAGTGACAAACCCCGCTTGTGGTCCAAGTTTTTACATTGGGCGGAATGGTCTTATAACACTGCCACTCATTCAGCCACAGGTTTTTCTCCTTTTGAAGTGGTATACGGCAGACCCCCACCAACTATAGCTTCTTATGTCATTGGCCAAACTAAAATTGCAGCACTTGAGGACTCCCTTCTTGAGCGACAGAATATTCTTAATGAGCTCAAAACTAACCTTGCTCATGCTCAGAACAGGATGAAGATGCAAGCTGA
Source organism: Corchorus capsularis (assembly GCA_001974805.1). NCBI lineage: Eukaryota > Viridiplantae > Streptophyta > Magnoliopsida > Malvales > Malvaceae > Corchorus > Corchorus capsularis. Next base: position 9,937 of record AWWV01007417.1, read on the forward strand.
CCGCAAGCACTCGGAAAAGAGTTTTTCTGAAGGGGATTGGGTGTTCTTGAAATTACAGCCCTATCGGCAATAGTCCCTAGCTCAGCGTAGCTCTCATAAATTGGCAAAAAGGTTCTTTGGACCCTTCCAGGTCGTGCGTCGCATCGGCTCAGTTGCTTATGAGTTAAAGCTCCCAGAGTCAGCCAAAATACACCCTATATTTCATGTGTCCCTGCTCAAGCGTTGTTATGGTTCTCCAACGGACAGCTTTACTCCCATCCCTGCCTTGAGTGACGATGAGAAACCCATCTTAGAACCTGCTGAGATCTTGGAGAGACGCAAAGTTTCTAGTGGAGGCATCTTTTCTGACCAGTGCTTAGTCCAATGGAAGGGACTTCCTGTTACTGAAGCCACCTGGGAAAGACTTGAAGACTTGAAAACCTTGTTTCCTACCTTCAACCTTGAGGACAAGGTTGGTCTTGAAGGGCAAAGCAGTGTTACGATTACAAGGCCCAAAAGAGTCAGAAATGCACCCCAGTTAAACAAGTATTATGAAATGAGCCATAAATAATCTATAGTTGTATTTGTTTTGTTTAAAACTGTTCTAGAAACTTTCAGCTAAGCGTATAATCCTAGGCGTAACCGTTTTTGTACTCACTATATGTAAGACAAAGAAGGAATGAAAGGCATCAGAAAATTGTTATCTCAAATATTCTCATCTCTTTCTAATCTTTTTCTCTCCCCATTCTGTTAGTCTGCTTCTCATCCCTTTCTTAGCACTATCAGAACCCTTTGCAATTTGGCATTAAATACATAGTAATAAACTATTGAACTACTCCATATTAAACAAAAGGGCCAGTGCTCTTCTCTTTCTATCTACATCAGGATTACTGCCTTCGATTCTGCAACTACAAAGAAAGCAAGAGCCCCCCAAATTAGGCACTTCAATCACACACATGACATGAGGGAAAAAATTAAAATAAAGACAAGTAAAGGTGAAGAAATAGATGAAACTGACAAGTTTAATATACCTAACCATATGCTATGCATGCTACAAGCCAAAGAAACCACAAAAATAAATCATAACAAGACAAGGAACTCAACTTGATTGAAATTAGATTAGTTATGTAGAAATGACTGAGAATCCAACACACCAACCCCATCATCTGACATCTCCACCTTTACACTTAATTGTATATGACTAGGACTTAAAAACAGCAGTAAGGAAAATTTCACCTATGCTGTATAAGTTGCAAGAAATAAGAGCAGGAAGAACTCACATTTACACTTACAATAACTTACACTGTATAATACCTCTTCAGAATATTGTAATGTCCTCAACTGTTATGTTTTCGCAAAAATACTTGATCACATTGTCAGGTATACGTAAATTGAAAGAGCAATATCTAACTTTCAAAGTTTTCAATCTAAGGAAGGGAGATGATCGATCTTCTAGCACATCAGGACACTCCATGAGACCCTAGATTAGTAGTATTAGTCATGAGAGACATGTCATTAGTTCCACTATATATATAAAGAAAAAAGAAAATATATACAGGGTTGAGAGAAAAAGGAAAATGAAAAAATATATATATATACCTCTATGATGTCGGAGGGAAGCACCAGGGTCTGTGCATTATAAAGTCCGGGGAAAATAATACTGATCAATTTCAAAAGGGATTTTTTCCTCGCATATGGTACAGAAGCACGAATATCAGCAATTTCCAAGAGTGGAAAGTCAAGATGGGAGAATTTCACTGGATGAAAACGACTTTCACAACTAAAAAAACGCAGTTTTGGGGCAACAATCTCAACTTCACATTCACAATGGTAGTTATACCATGATGACATGGTCAAACTATCAAGTTGAGGTCCGCTAATTTTAAAATTTCTAACCCTACCCATAGAACAATAAAGTAGTTGCAAACTCTTGAGATTGAAAAGTCCTACAAAAGGGTCGATTGAAATAAGTTCACCATTACCATTAACCCCGAAGAATCTACACCACCAGAGAGATAGAGTGGTCAAACTGGGAAGGGTGAAATCCTCTAATAGATGTATGCTATTAAAATATCGCAAGTCGAGGGTTTTCAAGGATCCAGAGATATTGAAGAGAGGGGATAAGTATATCAAGGGTGATTTTGCGCCAATACTAAAATGCTGCACATTATGGGACACGGCATAGTTGATTATGGTAGCGATGAATGACTTATCTTTCTCATAGTAATTGCAAGTGAATTTGTTGACAGGGAGATTCTCGCGCTTGTTCAAAACATTGCGCACAAATTTCTTAAACATCGACGTAGAAGCCCATAAGTTGTCAAAGATGAGATCTGGAAGACAAGCCCACAAGTTGTTCCATCTCTTGGATAGAAGAGTGGTTCGGACGCAAAACTTGATATCCGGTAGGAAGGAAAGGATGTGATGGAGAATGCAGTCAGGTAGATCGCTCAATCTATCCTTTGCCACCGCTTCTTCATGTTCATGGTTCTTCTTAGCCTTCTTGCTCTTCACCATTGTTGCCATGCTCAACAAAAGAGGAAAGACGTACGAAAGGAACGAGAGAAACCAGAGGGACCGCCGATCGTAGAGGGGATTTGGGTGAAAAAAATTTTTAAGGTAAAAACCCTTTCTCTGTGCAAAACGGAAAGAACAGAAGAATGGCCGTAAAAGTTTGAAATTGGAGATTGTAAGTTATTGGTGGGTTTAGCCCAATAACACGTTAAAATTTGGGAATTGGAGCCCTCGCGTTGCATTGCATTTGCATCCATAAGATTAAAACATCTTAATTGGACCAAACAAGTCAGTAGGAAAGCTTGATGCCAAAAAAAAAAGAAAAAAAAGTCAGCAGGAAAGCTTTACTAGGACAAAACAGAACAGATAATATTTGATTCGTGTCTCGTGTGGGTTTACATGTAATTGTTTTGTTAGTACCAAAAGGTTAATCAAAATCCATTAGGTGTTGAATCCTAAAAATCCTTTGTTCAATGTGTTGTTGGGACTGAGAGAGCTTTAGCTGAGATAAAAAGCTGTGGAAATACATCAAAGTCATGAGTTTTATACAACCAAACAGATTAGAGTGGATTCAGAATAATGCTCTTTTGGCTAAGCAAGCAAGGAAGATTCTGATAAAACCTCAAGCTATGATGCCACAAATATTACAAGGTACTCAATTGAGTATGGAATCCTTTGTTTCAAACTGTCCTACTGCATCCACTCAAATTTTAGCACAGCGTGTAGTATTTGTCAAGGAAATTATAGACTGGAGGACATATAGATAAATGGAAAGAAGCTTTTACCGATATCTGCTTTGCTATGACAATTCAAAATCAGAGACCACCCAGCAATTAATTATGATAATTTCTTGATAATGGGGATACACAAAGATATTGCTAACATTCCAAGGGAAATTATTCTGGAGATTTACAACCAAATTGGCGAAACAAGCAGGCATCAAGGGAGATGAGGATCACATGGATGGCCCTAATGATTTCTCATCTCCTTTCTATTTGACTGGTATTAAAAAAAAAAAAAAAAAGACTTCGCAAAATTTTAAGAGACGATCTTAATTAGTAACTAACAGGATGAGCAAGCATATAGATAAACTTAAGTTTAGTTCCCAGGAACTTTCACCAGACGATTGCTTCTGCGAATTATAGGCACAGGTGCCGCTGCTTTTGGGCCTGATGAAGTAGGCTCGAGGCTGGGTTCAAACTGTTAATTACTCTCAACTGTTATGTTTTCGCCGAAATACTTGATCACAATGTCAGGTATCTTGAAAGCCCCATGAAAGCTATAGCGACGTTTCACTTTCAAAGTTTTCAATCTAAAGAAGGGAGATGGTTGATTTTCTAACACTTGAGGACAGTCCATGAAACCCTATAGATTAGTAGTATTAGTCATGAGAGACATGTCATTATAATTCCACTGTATATAAAGAGAACGAAAACATATATAGGGTTGAGAGAAAAAGGAGAAAATGAATGAAAATATATATACCTTTACGATGTTGGAGTAAAGCAGCAGAGACTGTGCATTATAAAGCCCGCGAAACAGATTGATTAATTCCAAAAGGGATTCATCTTTGTTGAGAAATGGTAAACCAACAAAAATTTCAGCGATTTCCAAGAGTGGCAAGTCAAGATGGGAGAATTTCACTGGATCATGACTAGTACAACTAAAGAAACGGAGTTTTGGGGCAATAATCTCAACTTTACAATGATCAGAAGAGCCTGACAATGGCAGGGTCAAACTATCAAGTTGAGGTCCGCTAATTTTAAAATTCCCAACGCTACGACGTATTGAACTGCCAATTAGTTCCAAAGTCTTGAGATTGACAAGTCGTACAAAAGGGTCGATTGAAATAGGTTCACCATTAACCTTACCCCCGAATCTACACCAGTAGAGTGATAAAGTGGTCAAGTTGGGAAGAGTGAAATCCTCTAGTAGATGCATGTTATCAAAACCTTGCAACTCGAGAGTTTTCAAGGATACAGAGATATTGAAGAAAGGGGATAAGTATGTCAAAGATGCTGATTGTAGGTAAAGACTAAAATGTTGCACATTATAAGACATGGCATACTTGATTATGGTAGCGAACATCGAATCATCTTCTAATGTCCTATGGTACCCAAAAGAGAATTTGTTTAAAGGGAGATTCTTGCGCCTCCACATGACATGGCGCACAAATTGCTTGAACCACGAAAACGTAGTGTTTCTGCTTTCTAATTTGTCAAAGAAGAGATCTGGAAGAGAAGCCCACAAGTTGTTCCATCTTTTGGAGAGGACAGTGGTTCGAACACAAAACCTAATATCCGGTAGAAAGGAAAGGATATGAAGTAGAATGCAGTCGGACAGATCGCTCAATCGATCCTTCTCAACCACTCCTTCTTCTCCATGATTCTTCTTGGCCTTCTTAGTCTTTTGTATTCTTCCTGCCATGATCAACCAGTGCGGCGCAAAGACGAAGGAGAAATCAGAGGAACCGCCAGCCAAGAGGGTATTTGCCTATTTGGGTGAAAAAAAAAAAACTAAAAACCCTAATCTATTGGTGGGAGTCCAAAAAAAAAAAAAATAGTAGAAATCGTATGTTAAGCCCAATAAGACGTTACAAAGTTGGATATTGAGTTGAGTTTAACAAAAATACTGTGATTTCCTTTGTTTGTTTGCGTCCATATTAATGACACTAAGGTTTAGTTTGGTATTGAGGTTGCATTTTGAAAAAACTAAAAACTTGATTTGGAAAAAGTGCTTTTTTAAATTGCGGTAGAAAAATGTAAATAATATTTGGTATTGCTGTGAAAAAATGAGGTTGAAAGATAAAATGTCTAAAAAGGATATGCTAGTTAAAAGGAAGGAGAAAAATAATTAGGGATTTTAGTCATTTAATATCCAAAAGCACTTTTGAATCGCAAAAGCACCTAAGGATTAGCTTCTCGAGTTGACTTGGCTTTTGCGTTCAAAATTATCTTTTGACACAAACCATGATTTATTTGGTATTGCGTTTGGGTTCAAAAGCAGCTTTTTTTACCTCCAAACACAATACCAAATCAGGCCTAAAGTTGATCAAATTCATTGGTGTGACACCAAACCAAAGCAGAAGTTGATCAACCATGGAGGTAACTCGCGGTTTTTTTTTTCTTTGATCAGAATAACTCGCAGTTTTGGCCTATAGCTATAGTTGGCTGGATAAACTAACCGTTATATATGCCGCTACAGCTCCGAGCTTTGTTGCCTCCTGCTGGTGAGCATTTGAATCCTTCAGCTCTGCATTATTTTCCCAAATTTTGATAACTTGATCAGTACTCTACACTGATTTTATTTCTCAAGTGCAATCCTTGTAGCTTATAGAAAGAGCTTATTATTGCTAAATTTACCAAGTCTATTGTAATGTAATATAGATATATGATATGAACCATTGGAAACAATTTGAAGAGCTTTGCTTTACAATAATTACTCTCATTTATTCTATAAGTTTCGTCATTCGATAAGGAAAATTTCAGATTCGAGTGGATTCAAGTTGCTTGCAGAATTAAGCTTCGCAGATCTTTGTTCAAGTGGGGGAATTGACATGTGAAAAAATCCAGGTGTGATTCTCAACAAATTATCAATTTTGGGAAATAGGAGACTATAGCAAAGATCATCAATTTTATAGTTACAGGCATATGCTAACTTCAATTCAAAACAACATTACTCCTCATGAAAATAGAATGTCAAGAAAACAGAAGGCAATGCTAAATTCTGCATATATATGGAAAGCTTTGCAATTGGCATTCAAATTTCAATACATAATAAGTTATAAACTATTGAACTACCATATTGAACAAAAGGGCCAGTTTTCTTCTCTTTCTTGTAACATTAGGATTACTGCCTTTGATTCTGCAACAACAAAGAAAGCAAGAGCCTCCCAAAATTAGGCACTTCAATCACACACACAAGGAAAAGAAATATGAAAATAAAGAGAAGTAGAGGTTCAGAAATAGATGAAACTGACAAGTTTAACATACTAACCTTTGCGTGTTACAAGCCATCGAAAACCACAAAAATCTCAGAGCTGCATGGAATGAGAGAAGGATAAAAAGTTCAGATGTGATTCTCAACAAATTAGAAATTTAGAATGGCAAGATAAAGAAGATTTCATAAAAGACGATTGCTAGATCATCAACATTTAGTTTAGAAGACATATATGATATATCTAGTAGATTTCGTAGGATTTATGTTCTGTAACAGCTATTTGTTGTTGATTAATTAATCCTCATTCCAAGCCTCCAAGGAGAACATTTTAAGAAGTGACCAACATAACCAAAGAATGGGAGCAAGCAAGCATAAATAAAGTATATAACAAGGCAGGGAGATAAAACATAGAGAGTCCAAGACACCAACCCATCATCTGATATCTTCATGTTTACACTTAATTGCATATAATTAGGAGATAAAACAGCAATAAGGAAAATTTTACATGCTGTAAGTTGCAAGAAATAAGAGCAGAAAGAACTTAGTAGCAAATTAGAACTACTGCACAATAACACCGTAAATACCTCTTTCAGCATTCAATCTTCTCAACTGTTATTGTAACGTGTTTGCCAAAATACTTGATCACGTTGTCAGATATATTGAAAGAGCGCCTAGAAGGTCCATAGCATTTAACTTTCAAAGTTGTCAATCTAACAAAGGGAGATGATTGATCTTCTAATACCTCAGGATACTCCATGAGACCCTATATTAGTATTAGTATTAGTTGTGAGAGGCATGCCAATTCCTCTATTAAAGAAAGAAATTCATAGGATCCAAAGAAAAAGGAAAATGAAAATATATATACCTTTATGAAGAGGGAAGAAAGCACCAAAGACTGTACATTATAAAGCCCGCGAAACATACTGATCAAATCCAAAAGTGATTTTACATATGCCTCCTCTTCCGAGTCAAGAAGAAATGCTAGATTAATTTCAATAATTTCTGCGACTTCCAAGAGCGGAAGATGGGAGAATTTCATTAGATGAACCCCTGTAGCGCTGAAACAATGGAGCTTGGGGGCGAAAATTTCAACTTTACAATCGCCGAGGCCTATTACGATCAAACTATCAAGTTGGGGTCCGCTAATTTTGAAATTTCTGACGCTACCTATCCCAAGTAGTCCCCTCATTTCAAATCTTCTGGCGCTAGCTGAACAGGCCGCTAGTTGCAAACTCTTGAGATTGAAAAGTCCTACAAAAGGGTCTATTGAAATGGGTTCACCATCACCGAAAGTACACCACCGGAGAGATAAACTAGTCAAGCTGGGAAGGGTGAAATTCTCTAATAGATACATGTTATCAAAGTATCGCAATTCAAGAGTCTTCAAGGATACAGAGATATTGAAGAAAGGGGACAAGTATGTCAAAGATGCTGATTTTGTGATAATACTAAAATGCTGCACATTATGGGACATGGCATACTTGATTATGGTATTGATGACTGACTTATCTTTCTCATCGTATTTGAAAGTGAATTTGTTGACGGGCAGATTCTCGCGCTTGTTCAAAACATTGCGCACAAATTTCTTGAAGGAAGAAGCGTTTCTGCTTTCGCCTCTGTCAAAAATGAGGTCGGGAACAGAAGCCCATAGGTTGTTCCATCTACTGGAGAGAAGAGTGGTTCGAACGCAGAACCTGATATCCGGCAGAAAGGATAGGATGTGAAGGAGAATGCAGTCGGGCAGATCGCTTAATCGATCCTTCTCGATCACTTCTTCTTCTATTGCATGATTCTTCTTGGCCTTCTTACTCTTCTGTGTTGTCGTTGCCATGCTCGACCAGAGTGAGTGGGAAGCACCGCCGGCGGTGGAGGGGATTTGGGTGAAAAAAATGGTAGAAACCCTTTCACTATGCGAGACTGAAATTACAGAAACAAAATAAGGCCTAATTTTGTGAGTAAAAGTTAGAAGAAATTGGATATTGTAAACATACGAACCAAATAAAGCCCAAAAGCCTATAGTAAGGTTACAAAATTTTTTATTCATAATCGCGTTGTCTCGTTTAGATGACAGTTGATGCCAAAAAATGCTTTAAAATTTTGACCTTTGATCCAATTGGTAATATATTGGTTATTGGGTTTGGCACTTATTTGATGGCTCACAATATGCATCTAATTAAACCATCTTTGTCTTTACCACTTCATTATGTCTGTCCTTTTACGCTATTGGAATATTCAATCTCAATCTGCATACATATAGGTTGCCTACTGCAATCCAAAGAAACCAGTTTTGGACTTCTTTTTGCATAGGACATGGTAAGAATCTGACTCTAAAATAGGACCCCTTAGGCCTTGCAAATTTCAACATGTTAAAGTTACAAGGAACTTACAATCAATCGGTCTTTGACCCAAAAAAAAAAAAAAAATCAATCGGTCAAAGTTAATTGATCTTTGCTGCAATATCCTTGGTTCAATTCTGCAAACCGACGTTTACTTTGGAGTAGTCCTAATTGAAGAGCTAGAAAGGAACCCTCAAACTTTGACAAAATATTCTTTGTCCTTTGAAGGGGCTAAATTGTTCCAAAATTGAGAGGGTTTAATTGTTCCAAATGAAAGTTCAGAAGTCATATTTTGTCCCTTTTGTGGTAGTTGGGGGCCATTTTGTCTATTAAGTCTTTTAATTTCCCATTTATTAAATGTTCTACAAATGAAGGTTTAAAACTTTGTTTTTCTTTTTTACTATGTATCAGAAAATCAAACTTTTATTAAAATCTATAAAGTGTTCAAGTATCCTATGTCCAATTTGATTTGAATGTAAGTCTATACCTTGCATTACAACAAACAAAGCAAGCATGGAGTTAACAGTTTCTTATATTGACTTATTATATATTAAAATAATAGTAATATAGTAATATTTAAAAAATTTAAATAAATTTAGTCTTTCAAAAAAAAACATGAATTAATACATTTCGTATGACTTAAAACTAATTTTAATTCAATTTTCAAATCCACGTGTGAAATACGTGGCAAAGTATTAGTTCTCCAAAGAGTACATTTGTTTTGCTTACTTTCCTGGGAAAGTAATAGGATGGAAACACTCTCCATTGTTTGTTTTGATAATTTTAGATGGGAAAATAATTTTAAGGGCACCTTGTAGGGCACCTACTTTCCTTGCTAGATGTGAGAATACTTTCCCACAGGGGGTATGGAAAGTTTTTTCTCACCCATGGAAAGTGTAAATATCATTAAAATTAGATTATTTTCCAAGGAAAATGCTGATAAACCAAACCATTGAAACTACTCTCCATGGAATTTAATTGTTACTTTCCCAAGAGTTACTTTCCCTGGAATCACTCTCCCAAGAATCACTCTCCTATGGAAAGTTATTTCATGGAAAGCAACAATTTCGAGCTTTTCATATCATTATTCATATTTTTTCTGAATTAATTTTTAATTAAATCGAAACAAGATTCAAATGCTCGTAAAAACAAATCCTTAAATGCATTGTGGCTGAGATTTGATTAGATGAATATAGATATTTCAAGGAGTCTCGACACCAAAAATCATGCAAAATTGAGGCGGAGCCCCGAAATGCGTTTTTAGCAAAAAACCGTGATGGTTAGTACACGATTTCGGCTTAAATATACTCATTAAATGTCCCGAAAAATTTTTATTCAATTTTTGGCTAAAATACTCATTAAATATACATAATTTAACACCAAAAAATTTGAAGGACTTTTCGAGCTTTTCATATCCTTTTTCATACTTTTTCTGAATTAATTTTTAATTAAATCGAAACAAGATTCAGATTCTCGTAAAAACAAATCCTTAATTGCATTGTGGCTGAGATTTGGTTAGATGAATATAGATATTTCAAGGAGTCTCGATGCCAAATATCAAGCAAAACTGAGACGGAGCCCCGAAACGCGTTTTTAGTAAAAAATCGTGATGGTTAGTACACGATTTCGGCTAAAATTTTTCAAAAAATGTCCCGAAAATTTTTTCTTCAATTCTTGGCTAAAATACTCATTAAATATATATAATTTAACACCAAAAAATTTAAAGGACTTTTCGAGCTTTTCATATCCTTTTTCATATTTTTCTGAATTATTTTAATTAAATAAAAACAAGATTCAAATGCTCGTAAAAACAAATCCTTAATTGCATTGTGGCTGAGATTTGGTTAGATGAACATAGATATTTCAAGGAGTCTCGATGCCAAATATCAAGTAAAAAAATCGTGATGGTTAAAAGATCAAATTTTTTCTGAATTAATTTTTAATTAAATCAAAACAAGATTGAAATGCTCGTAAAAACA
>AWWV01007419.1:0-12680 GCA_001974805.1 Corchorus capsularis
CTCACACGGTCTCCCTTTCATCTTTCTTTTTGCAGGTGTTGCTTTGTTGCACACTTGTGAAGGCATGAGGTGGCAAGAACGAGTTGACAGGGTAAGTTTCCCCTTTTACATTCAATTAACTTGTGTGTTGGGAATTTTCTGCCTGCAACTGCTATTGGCCCATGAATCCGTAATTGCCTGTCTTGCTTTCTCATTGGTTTCTATTTTAGTTGTGAACCGAATTGTTTTACTGAAATTGCATATTGAATTGGTTGTGGCTCTTGTAGTTTTCGACCTTGCACAAGCCTGATGCCCTGTATTGACTTTGATTTTTGTATGATCCATTAGAGCATTGCCCCAAAATTTCTTTCTGTTCATGTTTGCTACCTTGCTTGCTTCATTGCCCTTGCTGAAACGGCCACTTGCTGATATGATGAATCTCTTGATGATTTGAGTGCTGGTGTGCTAATGTGCTGCAAAATGATGGTGATTTATGCTACCTACCATAAAAATGTGTTGTGTATGTAAGAGAAAAATTAACCCTTCACATGTTGAATGTCCATGTAGGGCTTGTTATGCTTGTGATGCGTTCTGACTATGGAATGCTTTTGCAAATTTATGAATGAAATTCCTACAAACTGAATCATGAAATATGCTCATTAAAAATGTAAAATGCTAACTAAAATGCCAAATTCTTGTTAATAAGTGAAATGCTATGAATTGATGAACTCTATACAATGTATGCTGCCATGTGTGCTAGTATGCTTAAATGAGTGCCTATATGTTAGGTAAAATAAACTGATATGCCTTTTCTTTGTATGGATGTTGTTAAGTTGTGTGCAGGATGCAAGGGAAAATGAAAGAGAGGAGTCCAAGAAAATGCAAAAATGTACAAATGTATTCTTGTCTTTCTGTAAATAAATAATGATGCATATGCAAATGTGAATGAAAACACCTTTTTGATATTTTTTTCAGAAAAGAAAATACAACTAATTAGTAATTACTCCTTTTAGTATTACTATTTTGTAATGGGATAAAAGGGAAATGGGCTTTGATAAATTATGACCAAGACAAGATTCAAAAAGCAAAAGAAAGATCCAAGCAAGAAGGCCCAAAGCAAAAACATACACAACTTCCTTTTTTTTTTATGTTTATGTAAATGTAAATATCAAAGATGACATTTAAGTAATATAAAAATTCCAATTTCCCTTCTTTTGTATTTTCGAATGCAATCTAAGTAATCAAAGCTAAGTGCAAATGTTATGTTATACTAAATGCTAAAAGTTAATTTACTTAAATGCCAAAATTGAATCAGAAAATAACATAGACCCTAAATGCAAATGTAGAAACAAATATACTAAATTAAAGGATGTAAAAAAAAAAAGGGTGTCTACAGTAGAAAATGTAGATTAAATTCTTAATTTGTTAGAAGTACTTTGTTTTCTAAAGTTTGATGTCTCTAGTTAATGTTACATAATGTTTGTGGGTATCGTTCTAGTTAAGTAAACCATCAGGAGACTATAACTCCTCCTTTATAGACGTATAGAGGTTTAAAGGCTTGCGTCAAATGCTAAGTGCCGCCGTACACCTACGAAAGTGGAATCAATATGTTGTTTAGTTTAGTCACTAACCTTTTTTGTTTTCTTAGGATTAACCTTAGTTTGCTAGCGACTAGCAAAGCTTAAGTGTGGGGGAAATATGATCGGACCAAAATTATGCATCTTATTATGGTCATTTTCCTATGCTTTTAGGGTATTTTATGCTTGATTATGCCTTATATTTGGTATATTTGTGTTTATAGGTGTTAAAGTGAAGAAAAGTGCAAAATCATCAGTTTTGTATCTTTTTGGAGCCTTTTTGGATGATTATTTACACAAATATTTTCCAAGGATATTTTGGATGAAGAATGGAGCCAATATGTTCGTGATTGAAGAGCTTGAAGAGTCAATTTTATCATCGTAAGATTGATTTTCAAGAGTTTGAAGCAAAGGAGCAAAGTTGAATTTCAAGGCAAGAAAACAAGTCAAGAAGTGTCATAGCACTGGAGTACATGGGTCGTGAGGCAAACCACATGGGGCGCCAAGCAAACCACATGGGCGCCCAGCGCTAGTCGAGACATGCCACCAGCAACCACATGGGAGCAGGCGACCTGGGGCCTGAGAGCAACGCCCTGGGCGCACAAGCCATCCACATGGGTGCCCAGGGGGAGTCGGGTGTCAGCCATGCGCGCGCCAAGCATGCCATCATGCGTGTCTTCACCTTGAAGCCTCTTCACTTGTTTCCAGATTTGGCGACCTTTCTGTATTTGGCCATAACTATTGATCCAGAGCTCCGTTTGAGGCTTATGAGTACCCGTTGGAAAGCTAACTCCAAGATCTACAACTTTCGTGTTTTTATCGAAGCCCAGTTTTGCCGTTTTCGTGGACGAAAATGCCCCTGAAGTCAGCGGACAGAAACTGTCCTGGGCCTGTTTTGCGGGATTGATCCAATTAAGCCCAAATTCTTATTTGGACTAGCTTGAAGACTTGGAGAGCAGCCCAGCACGTCCTTAGGGTTTGTTTAACTCTAAATTAACCCTAAGCCACCCTCTATTAATACCCTCTTTAGTCTAAAACCCTAGGAATATATCATATCATAGAAAATCATCTTTTCTCAACCCTAGCTCTAGGATTTGCGATAGGAAGAGGAGAGGCAGCCGCCGGCCTCAAGCATTGTAAGTCTCTCATGGATTGCTTGCAATCCATGAGTAGCTAAACTTTTATACTTCTTTTCCTTAGGTACTTTTGATCAATGAATTATTGGTGAGACTTTTGTTCTTAATAATTTGAGCTTTTTCCGTTTGAATACGTTTCTTATCTCTATGCTTCATCTTATGTGTTCATACTTTGATTGATTTGGTGCGCAACATATCTTGAGATTTATGAATGCTATAGTTAGATTCAAGTAGCTTGAGTCAAACTAAAGTTGGTCCAAGTAACAATTGTAATTCTAGGAGTCCTAGATTCAATGGGATATCAAACCTTGTTGAAATCTTTAGGCCGAGATGGAAATTGACGTAGGCAAGTTTGGTATTGATTTATCATGCATGTGGATTAATAAAACTTAATACTTGTTATATGAAGGGCTGAAACCATAGATTATAACATTTGAGGTTAATTGTCAGCGAGATGCGGGTTAATCTTATTAGCATGTTGGAATTAGCATCACGTCTGTTCCTATACCAATTATTCAAATGGAGTTGTTTAAGATGTTAAGAGGATTACTTTGTTTCAATGAAAGTTGATGTCTACGTCTTAGGCTATATACCGATTTAGAGTAATTTATGATTCTTAATTGATTGCAATCTAAGCCAAATTTATGTTTAGTGTCTATGATCCATGATTCACTTGATCAAAGTAGTTACCTAAAGGAGAAGAAGTATGTTTTTACTCATTGTTTTTACTAAATTCTATTTTAAATCTTTAGTTTAGATTTCTTTCAATTGTTTTCTAGTCTAATTAATCTATTTTGAAAATTCCAAAAATATCTTTTCTAGGTTAGAATTTCTTCTGTAAGATTTAACTTTGATTCGTACCTTCCCTGTGGATTCGACCCCTACTTGCCCTAGCTAAGTAGTTATTATCTATTTGTTATTGGTTTGTGGGGAATTTATCTTGTGATTTGATCAATGACTCGATCAGACCCCTTCACAAAATTTTCGACCCCGCAGCGAAGCACGGGTCTTATACCTAGTAATATATGAATATCAGACTAATTCATGAATGTGACAATTTTGATGAACGAAGAAAACATTTTCTCATTAACTAAACACACTCAAAATGGAAACCTTTATATTATCATTTTCTGGGTTGTTCCCAGCTCTCGAACCTCGTTCAAGTAAAAGAAATGCAAAGCATTTCACCTCCAAGACTGGAAGAGAGCCTGTGAGTTTTTCTTAAATTAATTAATTAGTAATCTTCAAGGATTAAAGGTTAAAACTATCTAAATAGACAAAAAAAATTTTTGGGAGAATTCCACTTGAGTGTATTGAAACACAAAAAAATCAATGATTGGTGGCATATGTGAAAAGAATCAACTTTTGGTTTAATGATTTCTATTTGGTGTAACGGTATCATTTTTTACTGTAATGAGAATTTTTAGAAAATGCCAAAAACACTCTCTATTTGGTATTTAGTAATACCCTTTTCTCTAATCTTCATCATTTTTTAGGACGAAAATCAGCCACCAAATTCTGATGATGTGTCATCCTTCCTCGTTGGCCTTCACCTACATTCAACCTAATTGTTGAAAAAATACATCTCTTTCTATTTTATCTCTTCTTTTCATAAAATGGTCTTAATTTCTGAAAAATCTCTAATTTTCCATTAAAAATATAAGAAAATTGTATACGATATACGGTGGTAACCGCTAAAAAAGAGGATTTTGAGGTAGGGTTGATCATAAACTGACCGAACCGTTTAAACCGATCGAACCGATCAGTAAATGGTGCAAATGGTTCGGTGTAGGCGGTAGGTCGGTGTAGACGGTTCAAAGCATCGGTTTTGAAGAAGAGGATTTTAAGGTAGGGTTGATCATAAACCGACCGAACAGTTTAAACCGATCGAACCGATTAGTAAATGGTGCAAATGGTTCGGTGCAGGCGGTAGGTCGGTGTAAACGGTTCAAAGCATCGGTTTTTCAGTAAGTCGGGGTCGGTGGCGGCTCATTATTTAGTGAATCGACACCGGTCGAAAAACCGACATGTTTTTTTTTTTAAATTAAAATATATATATATATATAATATAATAAATTAGAAAGTATATAAGGCTTGTTAAGTTTTTTTTTCTCTCATCAAAATTCCGACCCCCCCCCCTCCTCTGGCCCTCTCTCTTCTTTCTCTCAACGTCGACACTTGACAGTGTCAAGACTCTGTCTTAACTCTTAACGCCGGCCACCGCCTCCCCCTGTCCACTTTTTCTCATAAAACCACTTTATCTTCTTCCCCTAAACCCTAAATCCCAGTTAAATCTCCCATTAATTTTTTATTTCAAAGTTTCCCCCAAATCCCAATTCGAAAACCTAGAACCCCAATTCGATTTTATTTTGAATTTTCTCTTCCTCTTTCTCCGAAATTTAAAACGACCCTTCACCCATGCTTTAAAGTTTCTCTCCTCTCATCCTTTTCAGTTCGAGTTGAAGGCAATTCCCCAATCTCCAAATTGATAAATGAAGAGTAACATGACAACAGTACACAGGAAATCAAAGGAGTCTTCAATGTACAGCTCTTACACATGGAAAAGATGGAAGATGGTTCTTCATTATACCCTTCATTCAATGGCTATCTATATAGTATGTACGAGTTATGACACATACATCGGTTCATCATCTAGTTCCTTCCTTTAGAACAATTTGAATCTCTTCTTCCATGATTCTCTCATCATTTTTTTAATGGACTGTGTTTGGTTTTTGGAGATGAGTTGGAGCTTTTTGCAACTGTCATATTGTAATTGGAAGTTTGGAACTGTAATTTTACAATGTTCAGCCTTTTGATTTCTCTTAAATGAATTATTTTTGATGAAATCCAAATCTTGGCAACTTTGGTCTGCTTGAATATTGGCAACTTTGGTCTACTTGAAGTTATTGATCTTTCTGGCAATAATTTTTCTGGGATATTTCTACAGCTATAAGCTCACTAGTTAATTTGCATGTTCTTGGATGGAAATGGAATTGGTTGTTGAAAAAAAAAAAAACCTCTCTACAAACCGCCTGCACCGACCGAAACTGTCGGTGCTAGGTAAGGTCGGTATTTCCCCAAGTCGGTCGGTTTCTCAGTGTCAAAAAAAAAAGTCGTCGGTGTAGTCGGTTTTTGAGGGTACACCGAACCGACCCCACCGACACCGACCGTTGAGCAGCCCTATTTTGAGGCAAAGGTGCCTTCCGATCCAAACCAATCAATAGAAAAACTTATAAACAAGATGCCAACTAGAATATTAGCATGGAATTTATCCTGATGGGCCTACAAAAAAAGCTATTTCTGAAGAAAATCTCCAACAATTGAATTTTGATTTTCTTATATCTATAAAATTTGGAGCAGCGAAATCAACGGTGAAAGCTTTGCTGTCCGGTTGTGAAAGTGAGAGAAAAGAAAGGGAACGAAATAGAAAAATGGATAAGATAAGTGGGTATTTTGTCTTTTTACAAAAATTTTCATTACACTTAAAAGTGATGAATACATCTATTACACCAAAAGTTGATTCTTTTCACATATGCCACCAATCATTGATTTTTTTGTGTTCCAATACACTCAAGTGGAATTTTCCTTTTTTTTTTTTGAGTGAATGAGGTCAATGTCCAATGTCCTTTAACTAAGGTTTCGAATTCGAATATTGTAATTGGTGAAAATAATTGTCAGAAGAACTTCCTCCCTACGAGTCTCATGTAATTCAACTCCAAATTAATCATGATTTCATGTGATTAACGGATACCAGATGGTTAGTAAAAAATAGACATATAGTCTTGCATTCTTCAACCAACATGAAAGTGAAACACAAAGTTATTATTATTATACTAATATATAATAATAATATATTCATCTGGAAAGTGGAAACTAGTTTCTCTTTATTGATTTAAGAATCTGAATTGCTAAATACCGTCCCATTTTTGCTATTCACCGCCCCACTTTTGCCATTTGCTTCATTTTCTAAGATTTCAAATTCTCTGAAATCTTGAAACTATCACGAACTTAGAATAGCGTTAACGTGCTGTATTTTGATGACGATTTAAGAAAAATGGACGATAACGTGCCGTATTTTGATGACGATTTAAGAAAAATGCAATTTATAAGGAAATTTAAGGTTGATGACACGTGCCTTAAGCCGCCCTAGTGGGGAGGCTTATCATGGCTCAAGCCGCCCTAGTGGGGAGGCTCCGCCGTGGCTGAGCCGCCTTAGTGGGGAGGCTCCGCCGTGGCTGAGGGCAAAAATGTAAATGGCAAAGGACAAAGGGCAAAAGTGTAAAAAATGGAGCGGTGAATAGCAAAAATGGGACGGTATTTAGCAATCCCTTTAAGAATTGACGAAGAAAACACATAAAAGCAGCTAAGAATTTTTTTAAAAAAAAAAGAAAAAAGAAAAAAGAATGTAGCTAAGAATGGTTAAATTGTGGCAAAAAAAAAATGGTTAAATTTAAATTTAATTGTGAAGAAAATATTTAAAATTAAAATTAAAGAAAGAGAAAAAGGAAACAAAAAAAATGAAAAAGAAAAGGAAAAGGAAAAGGAAAGAAAAGAAAAGAAAACCGTAATATGGGTGGACAAAGGCAACAAAAGGCAAGCCAACAATAATGATTTCAATCACAATCCTAAAAGAAAACAATCACCATCCATCTTTCCTTTCTTCTCCCACTGTTCTTTTTTAACTTCACTCCCATTTCTTTTCTCTAAATAAGCTAACTCATATTCCAAATTATTATTATAGTTTGTAATAATTATTCCAAATATAACAAAACATGCTAGATCCAGCCTCCGATTTGCTACCTCCACCCTCTTCCCCCACCATCTCCTCCGTTTCCTCCTCCGATCTTGACACTGAGGTAGGTTGCTGTAAATCCCTTTTCAAATTTCCATGCTTTCATTCATTTTCTCATTTTAATTTCCTTATTTTGTTTTGTTTTGAAAATTTAAATAGTCGACAGGTTCCTTTTTCCATGATAGAAGCACCACATTGGGTACTTTAATGGGAGTAAGTTTTCCAGCCATAACTTTCCGAGCTCCTTCTCAACACCGCCGCGAGATGCAACCCACAATTGCCACCTCCTCCTTGTCTTCGTCGGGGTTGAAACCCAAGAAGAGAAGGGCCGCGTTTGGGGGTGATAGACTGGGGGGACGGCGGCGGAGGAAGTGGTGGCAGCTATGCAGAGACGGGGACGCTAAGCCGGCTTCTCTCGGAGAGTTTTTAGAGGTGGAGAGAAGGTTTGGGGATGGGGCGTTTTACGGTGCGACGGCGGAACTTGAGGGGGTGATGGGGACACCTCCTCTGCATAATGTGCATCAGGAGGAGAGGAACGGGCGGATATTATTTGCCGATGGGAGGGTGTTGCCGCCGGCTCCTCAGCCTCCTTCAGTCGGCGATGATGAAGGGACATCAACGGCTGGGGTTCTTTGTAGATTCCCAGTGTCACTCACGGGGATCTGTAGCGGTGGCGTTGGATAAAGTGTACTTTGACTCTTATTTTGCCCATCCTTTGAATTTTTTATTGCCAGAATTCTTTACTTCAAAAAGAAAAAAAAATTGTTTTCGTAATGTACAACAAATGCTACAGTACAATCTAATATTTGCTTTGTCCATTACCATTAGCTATTTAATTTGAAAAAGCATTTATTTGGCATCTCATCTGTGGGATTTTTTTTTATCAGAATCTGTGGGATTCTTGATTACTTAATTATATTTGTGTTCATGGGAATATTAAGACTTATCATCTTCCATTGGAATTGGGGTTTTTGATTAATGGAAAGAAATGGCCTCAACTCAACCAACTCTGAAAATGGTTCAAAAAATGAAGCTCCAAGCTCAAGTGAAGCAGAGCAGCAGCCTCAGATTCGAATGCCGACTTTAGAGGAAGTTCGTGCTCAAGAAGTTTGGAATAATTGTGCTGTTCGTAGTGTTGCTAGTGGAATTATAGGTAATTCCCCATTTCCTTTTTCCTTTTCTTTTTATAATCAATTATACTATTTTTTTCATAGGCTGATATGAAATCTAAAGAGCAGAAGAGCTACACAGTTTTTTTTTTTTTTTTATAAATTAAGACTTTAAAATTGTTTCTTTGTTCCTTGATTATTGGAATAGGGCAATAAAAATTTTTTTTGGCTTTGCATTATTCAATCTTCTATTCCATTGATTGAAGGGTTTAAGGAAGGTTTTAGGGTTCTAAAGTGTGATCCTTTATTAATACTTGCAGGAGGAGGGTTTGGATTGTTCATGGGGATGTTGTTGGGTGCAGTAGATAATCCTTTAATGCAAGAGCAAATGACTGGTAGGCAACAATTGGTTTATCACGCCAAGCAAATGGTGCGAAAAAGCTGGAGTTCTGCAAAAACATTTGCAGTTATGGGCGTAATTTTTTCTGCTGTTGAATGTGTTGTTGAGAAGGTAGTAAAAAGAAAGCTAGAAATCAAAATTTTAATATATTTATTCTACAAATGAAACTGGAAACTAGAATTTTCTTATGTGCTTACTTGCATTGGATGTTTTTTTCTTAAAGTCTCGGGCAAAACATGACACCACAAATACTGTTGTTGCTGGTTGTGTTACTGGGGGAACTATGTCAGCAAAAGGTATCTAGTTTCTAATTGTTCTTTCAATACTAGTTGTAATGTTTCTATGATCTCAGTAAATATTTGTTAAGGGAATTAATATACTATCTTGTTAGCATAGAGAAAAAGTTCACATTCGGAATACTCCGGGGCTCTTTTACGGCAGCTCCCTGTGCTGATAATTTTGGCTCACCTACTGGACACTGTACTATTAGAGAATTAGTAGTGAGGATTCTTAGGAGTCTAAGAAATGGTCTTTTTCTGCCTTCTTCACCCTCCCCATCACTTGCTACTTCTCTTCTTCTTCTTTTTTTTTTTTTTTTGTTTGAGATTTGCATAGGTGGGTTATTATCTTTTATTCTTGAACAGTTCTATTACTAATGCAACTTATGATTGAGATTTAGTTTCAGATTTCCCTTTATTTTCTTCACCTTTTGGATTCTATAAGACTCTCTTGTTATCAACCCCTCAAAATTGAACACTTGAGTTAAATTGCTACCTTTCTTTTTACCCTTCGCAACTAGCTTTCAAAGTTCCAAAGCCAATAAGTAATTTTCTCCAGACAAGTAAAGGGCCCGTGTGCATTGCACATAGGACCTTTGAAACAAAGGGAAAATATGTTGATGACTTGAAAATTTACAGGATATGAAGAATATTATTAGATATCTATGCTAGGAACCTGAATTTGGGAGTATGTATTTGATTTGGTTTGATATATAGTTTGTGAGGATAAAGTGCACACACATTGCAAAATTTTGTTTAAATTTTAATATACCTATGAAGACAGGTTATACACAGATGAGTATTCCACTAATTTAGATAGGCATTGCAAAATTACCACTAATAGGGGATTAAACAAATCCATGAATTTGGGACTAGTAACGAAGTCTTTTTAATGTAATATATCACTCAATGTATACTAAATTTGAGCCCAAATGCCTTCTTTCATGTTGAATTTTCCAAGTGCAACCTTTTAGTAATTTTTCCTAAAATTTTTCAAACAAGCACTTGTTTTATGAATGAGGCACCTATACCTTTATAGACTTCTCAGTTTCCTAAATTGAAATAGTTACATTCAACCTGAATTGAAGAACAATATAGTAAAATATAGATGGCAATCTAGATGCTGCAAGAAGCTATCAATTATTATAAAATGTACTTTATCATCTACTTCGAAAGTTACATCCTGAAACAGTATGATCTAGTCTTTTTTGTGCATTGTCTTAAGCATATAATGAAATTAATAAACATACGCTCTAGCATCTCCAATCTCACCAGGGAGGTTAGGAAATTAGAGGATCAAAAGTAAGGGGTAGAGAGGAAAGTCTGGGAATAAATCAGTTCTCTTGATACCATATTACAGTATTAATGGAAATTTAAAATCTGATTCACTTAGACCAAGACCTAAATTTTGAGTTTTTAATGCATGTCAAAACCTATCACACCATAATATAACCTTTTTTGATAATCTTATTAACTGCTTTACAATTTGAGATTGGAGACCTATAAATAAATTGAGTGGGATAGTAAATGGAAGGAAATGAGAAGTACCAGAAATGAGAATAAGAGGTGGCTTGGTTATAATGTTGCAAGAATAGCACATGATATGAGCATACTGGCAGAGAAAGAGGAAAAGCAGACTGCAAGATGTACTTATATAAAATGGCTTTGTTTTGTAATTTACTGAAACAGGCAATGGCGTGAAAGATCAGTCTTAGGTACTCTACAAAGGCTTAAGCTAAGATATAGATGAGTTATGAGTTCTAAGTGGGTTGTTGATTTCAAACATATTGCATGTTTGTGGCAAAATAAAAGACATAAAGTTAGAGGCAAATTTTTTTTTTTTGGGTGCTTTATTTACAACTTACGTGCAAGTTTAATCCACTGTTCTCCAAGGTACATTATCGATGATAGAAAGAGATGATGTAATGACTGAAACCATCTTGTTTGATGTAAAGATTGGAAATACTATAGCCAATTTAGCCTTCCACCCTCATTCTTTGCCAATCTACCAATAATTTTGAAAGAAAAAAGATCTCAGGTGCCTAGCTGTTGCTTAGTGGGAGAATTTGGGTAATAGAATGAACCTTTTGGGGTAAAATATTCAAGGAATTTATTTAATTGTTGTGGGAGAATTTGGGTTTTAGAATGAACCTTTTGTGGTAAGATATTCAAAGAACTTATTTAATTGTGGCTCTACGGCAAATTCAAAGTATTCTACTTAAGATATGAGAAAAGAGGCTTGAAAATAAAGCTTTTTACTCATATTGGTGAGACTTGGTAACTACAAATATTTATTCATGTCATTGTTCCTTTGCATCCACTTTTCTAGTTTTAAATTAAAAATTTCCTAGCTTGTGAATTAAAGATCTCCAATTTAACTTTCAAATGTTGATCTCCCATGTTTTGACAGCTTGTATAATGTTGTTCATGATTTTGCTCTGTTTTAAAGCTTTGAGTTATCTTATCTCTCTTTTAATTGTGTTTTATAGGCGGTCCAAAGGCAGCATGCGCTGGTTGTGCTGGCTTCGCAGCATTCTCAGTTCTAATAGAGAAGTTTTTTGATAGACATACTTGAGGAGAGAGTTAACCTGCTCCAGTTTTGCAGACATTATTTTGTTCGAGAGCTTAGAGAAAAAAAGTTATAGTTCACCTGCTGCATTCATCATATATTTATGCAAATTTACTTGATTGAAAATCAAGTCCCATAACATTGGAAGTGATATAATATCAGCAGCCCCCAGTTAAAGTGTTATATGATTTTATGTATGATTCATTACATTTGAGTTGAAAGATATAAACCCAAATGTAATTTTGATTGGATATTGAAGATATTTATGGTGGTTGATGGTTGATTTAGAGCTACTCCTTGTTCATGTACAAGGTTAGTTATGTTTTAGATGGAGAGATGTTGGGCAAAGCAAAACTATTATAATTAACAGCAGCAGAAATGAAGTTTTTGCCACCCCTGGTGAAGATGTACAATCTACTAGAGGTTTATTTATTAATTTAAATAAATAAGATTTTGGCTATTTCATCTGTGTGGGTATGCAATTTTGTTTCTCTTTGGATGATTTTTATTTATTTTATATATGTTGCTTTTTGGATAAAATGTTAATTTTTTATCTGAATTGCTAAACACGGCTCCCCCTTCGACTATTTTGTCATGTGCTTTATTTTTCTTCAAATTTCAAACTTTTCAATTCTCTCGACTTTCAAACTTTCAAACATCAATCATTCAACTTCAGACTTTCAAATCTCAATCATTTAAGTAAAACAACATCAACACTCATGATCCATGGCTCAAATAACTAATAATTCAAGTAATAATAATAACTAATTATTAATTTTTAAAAAATTAAAAGAAAAACCCCAAAAAAAGCCTGGTCACGACCCGCGCGCGACCAAGCCA
>AWWV01007420.1:0-26671 GCA_001974805.1 Corchorus capsularis
AACCCCTCCCCTTTGTTGCCTCTTTTTCAATATGCTATGCTTCATTGTATGCTATGTTATTATAGATGAAAGTTAACCCTATAAATCTTCTTCCAACATTGTAGTTTGTGTAAAATGGCAAAATGGAGTCTCCAAGGTTACGTGCTGCTAAGTTTTGCTATTAGGCTTGCGATTAAACATTTGTAAATTGACTTCTTTTTACATAAACCTATTGTCCTGCAGGTTGTTTAACCCAAAATACTAATTCTCTAATTTTCTGATGAAGGTTGGTTTCCTTCATAAAGGATTGCTGTTGGTAAGATATATTTGTTGACTACTTCAGATGAGTGTAAAAAAGGTAACACTCATTAATATTTTTCATGTTCTCTCCGTTCTTCATTTTTTGTTGATTAGTATTTCAAGTTAATTTTATATCTGAAATGAATCATTGTTATAATTGGTAATATTTTTGTATGTTTGTTGTTTAATTAGCATGAGAAAGATGATGAGCATATTAGTATGCAAAAGATGATGAACATAGCAACTGTAATATTTTCTTTTCTTTAGCTTTTGTTTTCAAAAGCTTTTTTAATTGTTGATGTTGTGTTACTGATTAGTCTCATTGAGCTTCAATTGGTCATGGATAGTTGCTATCCAATAGCCTACTTCTCATATGTGAATTGATGTAGGACAGAGCTTTCGATATAAAAGTTTCCCTGTTGAAGAACGATATGTCTTTTAAGTTAGATGGTAATAAACTGGCTGACCATGTATTGCTTAATTATACAAGATTTTTTTTCTTATGCAGACAATGCCAATAGTGTCATGCAACATTGAAACATTGAAATGGAGGATGGGATGGTGGGCAAGGATATGGAATAAGAGGTCGGGGTCATGGGAGGGGATAAAATCATGCCCAAAAGGCCTATGATATCTTCAAAGCCTCAGGTTTTAATATCACACAATGCTTTTGTCTCTATTGATTTTTTGACTTTAGTTTCTATCTACATCCCTCTAAAACTTTTTGTCGTTTGTTTATTTAAATTAGTTTGTCATCTTATTGTTTGGTAGAAAATTGCTCAGTTGGATTTTTGTTTTAGGTTAGCATTCTTAAAAGCTGCTCATGGTCTCTTTGATTCTGAATTTTGTGTAAAGGCTGATGATAATATATATTTCAGGCCAAGTGACTTTTTTTTTTGGGTGCAACTCTACGCATTTTTGGGGTGCTATTCTTAAGCTTAATAATGCATTTTTATGTAGTTATTTAACAAGTTTTTGCTATTATCTTAGATAGATATGCCTATTTTGTCCATTGTTTGAATTTCAATAGATTTTTCATACAACAGATGTTTACTGTATTTCCTACTTTAGGTCAAAAGGTCATGTTTGAAGTTATTATGATCTTTTGGTTGCAAGATAACAAAATGTATTGTATAGGTTCTCATTCTTACAATTGAAGGATTAAATTCTAAACCTGTTTTTGTTGTGGTTGGTTATGAAATGCTTCTTTTTGTTTCAGATAGGTGACCTTGGTTATCTCTTTCTTTGTTTTAAATGATAGATATCCAGCTAATCTCACTCTCTTGCGTGGGAATCATGAAACCATATTGATCAGATAATAGTTGCCTCTGTTTAATAATTCTGCTATCTTGCCAAAACTCCAATATCAACTACCTAAAGATAATTTTTCGATTATATCACCACAATGGCTATTATTCTTGCTGTTGTCATTTAATTTTGAATTGCTTTGCAAACTTCACTTAGATTTTAGATTTTGCATTTTTAACTCTTTTCCATTGTTTTAATCACAAGAAGTAAGGTAATTTTGACCTGTACCATACAAGTTAAGCCTATAAGTTTTAAATATTTAAAACAATTTATGGAGTGAGTTGCTTGCTAAGCTAACATTTTTTTTATCAATTCAATTCAACTTGATGATAATTTGGTTTTGTAATTTTCTTCAAACTAATTACAGTTCTTGAAATGATTGTTGGTTGGCCTGGTGAATTTTTGTAACCTGCTTTTATCAATGCTTTGTGATCAAACATGGTCAGTTTCTTTGTTTGTAGTAAATTTTAAATAAATCAACTACAGTTCCCTCTGCCTATTACGCGTATGCCCATTTATGAAGGGTGGTTTAGGTACATAAAAGTTATTGAATATAATCTACTGCCCACTGTAGTACATGCTTAGATATTTGAGAACCTTTTTTGCTTTGTTGTATTTGTTTCAAACTCATTACACTCAAACAATTTTAGGATGCTCCATTTGAAGCCATATTAGTATTCTGATTTTTTTAGCACTTATCAGGTTCATATTTAGTTTTTAGCTTTTATTATTATATACATGTGGTCGTGTGATATTGATCTTGGTTACCTTACATTTGAAGCATATAGCTATCATAACATATAGCTACTAAGTATACATTTTAGCCATATAGTTGCATTCTTTGACAAATTTATGATTCAACTTTTCAGCTTTGCAAGTTTTGTTAATTCATTTAAGTCAGATGATTGAATATTAAGACATAAAATGTGACCCCTTTTGGCTGGTCAGGAAATACCCTGTGAGCAACAGATTCAAGTTTTGCCTTTTGTAATAGCAGAGCTTCAAAGAGGAGTTCTCAAGGAACATAAAAATGCCCCCTTACGGAAGCAATTACAACGGTATGAGGCAGGGTGGTTGGAGTACAAGACAAAGATGAAATCAATGGAGGAGAGTGGCAAAAGCAAATTGAATTAATGCAAGTGAGTTTGTGTGTATATGATAGTAATCACATGTTTGCATTATTATGGTTGTAGCTATTAAGGTTGTAAATTATACTCACGTTTCTTTGTGGTACACTTGAATTTCTTTTTCAAGTATTTTATATGTATTAGTTTACATATAATACTTCGCATATCATGTTATCTCTTTATGATTAAAATGTAGTGTTCTTCATGACAATCACTCATTAAGTTGGTGACGATTCAACTCTTGACATTAAATTTATTTGTTTACATTGTATTTCAGTATAAATTCTCATACATTATCTTTAACTTAGATGTTGATTGAATGAAATAAAAATTATATATATTCCACGGTCGCCCCCCCCCCCCCCCAAAAAAAAAGAAAATTTTGTTGGTTCCGCCCTTGTCTTCAAGGCTAGGGCAAGCTGCCAATTCCTTCGGGGATTTGCGGATCCATTGGACTTTCACCTACGGATTTTTCAGATTTACATATTACCTACTAAGAGGTGTGTGCGGAGGCTCGACTTGAGTGTCTTCCACCACAAGTCCAATCCTTTACCACTTTTGCCAACCCCTATTGAGTCCTTTTTCTATCCTCATATTCAAAAAAATTATATTTGTTGCCTAAAAAGGGGAAAATGTCTCAAATTTTCTTTAAATTGAATTTTGAAGTTTATTTGCATAATTGTTATCAGCTTGTTTAAGAAATGACCAAATTTGATAACAATCAATTATACTATTAAGTTACCTAAGAAAATAAAAACCATTAGGTACCTGATTGATAAGAAATAATTTGGAAGTTTTCACCTCACAATCAAAATGGCTGAAACACACATATTGTGAGACTTGAACCCAAAATCTCACGGTTCATATACGATGCATTTATCAGTTGAGCTAAAAACTTGTTTGCTAATAACTAAATTTGTAGCATCTCTTAATTTTTATAAACGATTTCTAAAAGTGAAGTGACAATTAGCAAGTCTTAATTGCCTTACAGTGCAATTATTTTTTTATTTTTATGTGTAATTTAATTAATTCTAAATAGTATTACTTTAAATTGTAAATGTTTTATAACACATATCTTAAAATGTAAAATAAAAGAAAATATGAGTAAGATTTTCTCCTACCTTTCTATATTTTTCTTTTATATAGGCCAAGTATCCTTTTGTTTTCCTTTTTATAAAAAATTCAATATCTTTTTGTGTCACTTTCATATAAAAACAAGTTTATTACACCTTTAAAAATTGATTATCCCATACATTGCCAATATAAAATTTTATCAAATAAAAAATTCTTCTGAATCTACAATTTCCTTTTACTAATCTCTTACAAAATATAAAAGTAATTGTTAATTTTTAAAATAAAATTAATCAATTAAGAATAATATAAATGTATATTAAAAAATAGGAAATTATACCATATATACTGTCAGTGTAGTTTAGTATACTGCACAAGTAGAGTTAAAGGATTGACATGTGTCACTTTCGAGTATATTTATTAATATTAAGTACATAATTAATTACATGTATATGTTAGTTTTTAACCCACTTATAAAATTTAAGAACTTTATTGACGGTGTATCGAATAATTATACTTAAAAATTCTAATTTCAAAAATTAATTTTAGATGATGGGCTTGATTAAGAATTACTAATTGAAAAATTAATTTGATTGGTGTGGGCTTTAATTGAGTTCCTAGCCCACTTGTAACTCGGCCCTTTTCTTCTTTTTGAAAGTTAAATATTTTTTTTGAAAGGTAGAAATTTATTGAAGAAACAAAGGGGACAAGAAGGATGCCTCGCTAAAACCTTCAAGAGAAAAAACTCAGTGGGAAAAAATCCTCAAGAAGGAAAAAGAGTACACCCGTCCCATAAAGATACAAGAAGATCCAAGGAAACCAAGCACAAAAAATCAAAACAAACTCAAAGAACAGCAATACAGAAAAAGCAAACCAAACAAAGTATCCCGAGCTCCAAAATGACTTAGCCCCTCCAAACAACAAGCCAGCGCTGAAAGCTAGTAGGATCGAATCAGAGGCATAGCCCGCTCAACACCTTCTTTAGCCAACTTGTCGGCATCCATGTTAGCCTCCCTAAAGATGTGAACCACTCTAACATATATGCATTTCTTTTGAAGCACACCAAAATGAGCCACCCATTTTCATAACCTCCATGGAGCATCCCCAAGACTAATCACCCAATGGACAACATTGTAAGAATCGCTCTCAATAATAAGACCATGAGAAGAAACCCATCTTGAAGCGCAAAACAATAAAATGGCTTCCCTGATTGCACGTTTCATTCGATTCTGTTATGCCAATAGACTTAGAAAATTCAAGCCACACTTTCCCATTTTCATTTCTTAATAAGCCACCTATACCGGCAGGACCGGGCTTACCCCTTGCTGCACCATCAACATTGAACTTCAAAAAACCCTCAATAGGACACTCCCAAGAAGCACATTCTAGGAGCCCTGTTAATAGTTTTAGTAACCACAACATTATTTGGGCAGCGGAAGAAATCCATATAATCAACATCAATATTCAGCCACACAGCTTTTGCCCAACACATTAATCTCAACTTAATGATATCAAAAAGTTGGATTGCATCAAAGTGTTTCTGTTTAAAAACCACCTCGTTTCTATGAAGCCATTAGACCAAATGATTGCATAAAAAGCCATTCTCCATACATCAATATTACCCAACTCACCATCAAAATGAATCCAAGACATGAAGAAAATAGCAGGATCTTTTGGGATTGCCCAACAAATATTCCAACAACATGCCATCCAAATTATCCAAGAACAAGGATAATAGAAGAAAAGATGTTCAACAGATTCAACTTCTTTTTGATAAAAAGCACAGTAAGAAGAGTCATATGAAATCAAACCTTGTTTGTATAACTCCAGCTTAACTGCCATCCTCTTCCTTAAAACCTGCCAAACGAGCAACTCAGCCTTAGGAGGAGCTAAACCAGCCCACACTGACTTCCAAACTTCTTCCATAGGATTTCTACTATAAGAGAACAATTTACAATAAGACTTAGCAGAATAATCTCCCTTAGTAATATGCTTCCAAACCAGAAGCCAAAAATCAGAAATAGTATCAATGAAGGATTGCCACTGCTCAAGCTCCCACCCAAAAGGATTCCTTCTCAACTGAATAATCCATTTCCACTCATCATTACAAAACTGGCCATAGTCCGCGACTTTACCATTCTTGTCTGAAGCAAGAGCAAAAATCCTCGGAAAAACATCTTTTAACACAATATCATTAACCCACTTATCCCTCCAGAAATCGACCTTTTTACCATCTCCAATAGAAATACACATACCTTCCGTAGTGAATTTAGACAGAAGATCATCACTTCTCAATGGCTTGGAAATAGCTTTCCATAACGTAGAGCAATGAGAGAGCTTGTTCTTTAGGAGCAAACCATCAGAATCAATTCTATTATTCTCGGTAACAACTCTCTGCCACATACTACCCTGCTCATTACTAAACCTCCATAGCCATTTATTGAGTAAAGATCTGTTCCGTAAGCCAAGATCAACAACCCCTAAACCTCCTTGATCTTTATACTTACATATAGAATCCAATCAACGAAATGAATTTTCCTACCATTACTCGAACCTGACCAAAGAAATCCTCTCATTATCTTGTCAAGCTGAGCCTTAACAGTAGAAGGTAAAGGGAAAACCGACATGAAGTAAATTGGGCATCCAGCCAATACAGAGTTAATTAACACCAATCTACCTGCCATAGATAGATGCTTGGCCTTCCAAGTAGCTAACTTCTTCTGAAATCTTTCCACCACAGGTCTCCACATCGAAACAGAATTAGGCCTTGAACCCAACGGTAGACCCAGATATGAACAAGGGAGGGATCCCACCTTACAATTGACTCTGTTTGCCCACTCTTGAATAGTTGGCAAGTCAACATTTGTACCGATAATCCTGCTTTTGGAGAAGTTAACCTTTAAACCAGAAACAAGTTGAAAGCATAAAAGAACCCTTCTGACGCTCTGAACTTGTTCCAACTCTGCTTTGCACAAGATTAAAGTATCATCTGCAAATTGCAAGTGCGAAATAGCCATAGGACCCAAACTGATCCCACTAAACAACCCCACCTCAACAGCCTTATGAAGCAGCAGACTCAAAACCTCTCCCACAAGATTAAAGAGAAAAGGAGATAAAGGGCATCCCTGTCGAAGACCTTTAACAATAGAAAATTGTCTACCTGCAGAGCCATTAACAAGCACAGAAACAGAAGGAGTTGTAACACAACTCATAATCCAACTTATCCATTTCTCCCCAAACCCCATTTTGCGCATAACAAGTTCCAAAAAAGACCAGTCAACACAATTATGCGCTTTCTCAAAATCAACCTTAAAGCAAAGGCCACCGGACTTACTCTTCTTCATAGTTGCAACAACTTCATTAGCTATAAGAGAGCAATCTAAGATCTGTCTTCCTTGAATGAATGCAAATTGGGTTTCACCAACAATAAGAGGCAGAACACATTTCAACCGTCCAGAGAGCACCTTAGCAAGAATTTTTTAAAGGCAATTCACCAGGCTAATTGGCCTATATTGATCCAATCTACTAGCTCCAACACATTTAGGAATCAATGTAATGAAAGAATTATTAACATTAGCAATAGAGGTACCTTCACTGCAAAACTTGACAAAGAAATCCAGCACACTACTCTTGATAATCTCCCATTGATTTTTAATAAAACAAAAATTGAACCCGTCAGGTCCCGGGACCTTACTCCCATCACATTCACACACTGCTTGAAACACTTCTTCTTCAGTCACAGGTCGTTCTAACCAAACAACATTATCCTCTCCAACCTGCTTAAAATTGCACCCAATATCAAGGATTTTAGCGGCAGTTCTGTCATTATAAAACTTCTCAAAGAAGCTTGAAATACCCTCTTTAACCTCCACCAGATCTTCAATTAATTTACCATCAACCTCAATCTGTCCTATATAATTTCTTCTAGCTCTATTGGAAGCCACCAAATGAAAAAATTTGGTGTTTTTATCCCCATTCTTGAACCAATTCAACCTTAACTTTTGCTGCCAAGCACTTTCAATCATTCTGTACAATTTCCATAACTCCCCTTTCTTTTCAAAAATGCATCTCCTTGCCATCTCAACATCGATCCCCTGTTGTAGTTGTAACTCCAACCTATGGATCTCCTCTTCAAGTTCCTCAGTTTTTCTGAAATCCACCTTACCACAAACATTATACCACTCTTTAATTTTAGGTTTTAAAAACCTCAACTTCTGATAAATATCACCACAGCCACTTACATCAACCCAAGCTTTAGCAATCATCTCTTTGAATCCCTTCATCTCCAGCCAGTAGTTAAAAAACTTGAAAGGTTTGGGTCCCCAATTCTTATTATCCAGAAGCAAAAGAATTGGATTATGATCTGACAAGGACTTGGGTCTCACATTCAACTTCAAATCAGGAAAACTAAGCATCACTTCTATACTCACCAAAAAACGGTCAATGCGACTAAAAGATGGAGACTCCCTAGTATTACCCCACGTAAACTGAGCTGCATTCAAAGGGATGTCAATAAGTTGTAAATTATTGATAAAATCAGAGAAAGACACAAAACCTTAGGAGTTAATAGACACACCCAAACGATCATCAGTGGAGAGAACAATGTTGAAATCGCCCCTAAAATCCAAGGGAGATCAAATTGAGCTTTGAGATCTTTGAGTTCCTCCCACAATGCTCTTCTTCCCTGCTCTTCATTTGGCCCATAGACGTTACCAATAACACACCGAAAACCATTGCTTTTGAATGAACCCATACAAAGAATATACCTTTCTTCAACCACTGCAATATCCAAGGAGAAAAATGCCTCACCCCAAACCGAAATCAACCCTCCTCCTGTGCCCACTGTAGAAGCAATTCGATACTGAAAATTATCTCTGCCCCATATGGACTTTATCAGCCTGTCATCGCCACCGTTCAATTTCGACTCTTGTATAAGCACCATATCAACTTGATTACGACCCACCACAGATTTCACAGCCCTTTTTTTTTTTTTCTCTTTTCTTCCTAACCCCCGAATATTCTAAGACAAAACATTCATAGAGAAAAGACAACCCACAAAAAAGAGAACGAAACAAGAAGAATCACAGATTTGCATCAAGACCAACAAGTCTTGACACAATAGCATCCCTATCCTCACCAAATTGAATTCCCAACAAAGAACTCACATCATAAGTAGCCTCCGCCTCCTTAAAAAGAGCCTCATTCCGCCTCCTAATATCACCATCAGAAACAAATCCTTCAGATGACACCATCAATCTTCTTTCCTAAAATCAGTTTGGTAACCCCACGCTTCACCATTTTTCTTTTTTTCCTTTCGCATACTTTACACCTAGCCCATTTAAACCTGAGGCCCAAAGGATCATTCTTAAGAACTCTTGCACCACCATCACTAATAATATCTTGGCTGGCCCTACTTGCATTTGGGCTAGATACGCTTGGGCTGAAATGGGCCCCTGGTTTTTGAAAGTTAAATATAATTTTAATAAGCAGAAAAACCTAACCTTTACCAACAAGTGGCTGGTTCAAGTGCTTCAACATTTATTCCTCTTAAGCAAGATATCGAGTTCGAATCTTATGAATGGAAAAATCATTGTTAGGAAAGCTTTACTCTGTTGTGAGCCGACCCAACTCAGTTAAGGTTAACTTGTAAATGTAAAAAATAAAAAAAGTTAGGAAAAGTAGAGGAGACCAATTTAGGGGAAGTAGAGGAGACTAGACAATTAAAACCAGGCAACAAGTTCCTCCCCTGTAAAACTAAAATCTCGAAACTTAGTTTAAATAATCAACAAAACTTCTTTGTAGATGTGATTAAAGGACACCTTACAAAGAATTGTATGTAAGCGAATTTAAGAGTTTATTACCAACAAGTGATTGGTTGAGGTGGTAAGCGGCCTCCACCCTTTTAAGGATAAGGGCACAAATTCGATTCCTCGGAAGCGCATTTGTTGGGAGGGCTTTAACCTTACATGCTCCGGCCCAAAGGGGATTAGTTTTATGTCCAAAGGACTTGAGGATACCCTTGGTAAAACAAAAAAAAATTTAAGAGTTTATTAAACAATCCTGAATTTGGATTTGTGATCAGCCTCGTGATGAGAAACTTTATGTCACTTTCAATCACCAATTTTGTGTCTTCTGATTTTTGGCATCAACAGTTAGGTCACCCTTCTCCTACGATTGTTCAACAAGTTGTTTCATCAAATAAATTGCCTGTCAAATGCAACAAGTCATTATCATTCTGTTCTTCTTGTCAATTAGGAAAAGCTCATAAGTTACCTTTCCACTTATCTACTTCTGTTTCTAATAATCCTTTGGATTTGATTCATTCAGATGTATGGGTACCTTCTCCATATTTATCAAATAATGTACATCGTTATTATGTCAGTTTTATTGACGATTTTAGCAAATACACATGGATTTTTCCAATGTCTCAAAAATCTGAAGTCTTCCAGATATTCCAAAAATTAAAAATTCAAGTTGAAAATTTTCTTCAATCGAAAAATTAAATTTGTTCAAATAGATTGGGGAGGTGAATATCGCAATGTCTCTACCTTCTTAGAGTTAAATGGCATTCTTCATAGAGTACCTTGCCCCCATACACATGAACAAAATGGAAGAGTCGAACGTAAGCATCGACACATTGTCGAAACAGGTCTAACATTACTCTTTAATTCTTCTGCACCTTCCTCTTATTCATATGATGCTTTTTACACCGCTGTTTTTCTCATTAATCGACTTCCTAGACCTACTTTGTAAAGCCCATATGACATTTTATTTCACAAAGTTCCTAATTACAAGTTCCTTAGAATTTTTAGCAGTGCATGTTTTCCTTATATTCGATCATACAATTCTAACAAAATGCAGCCAAGATCATTAAGGTGTGTCTTTCTCGGTTACAGCTCTAAACACCATGGTTACTGATCGTGTCATCAATGACCATAAAATAATCCCCACAAAACCTAACTTAAGTAGATAGGGCAAGTAGGGGTTGAATCCCACAGAGAAGGGTAGAGAACTTTTTCCCAAGAGCTAATCTTCTCCAAAAATTACTTTTAAACAGATAACAGGGGATTAAAATTATCAATTAAAGGAAAGCAATTAAACTAAAAACAAAGCAAAGTAAATTAAATCTAAATCTAAAGCAATTTATAAAGAAAACAATAATTAAAAGGTATACTTCTTCTACAGTGGTAGAATTCAATAAAATTAACTATGGATCCTTGATTTAAAAGATGAATCCAATATTTTATTCTTGATGACAACTGGCCTAGGGAAACCCTAACATGTTTATTAGATAAAAGGTCTCTTTTCCAGCTTAATTTATCCCTTTTATTCCTTCAGCAATCGATTATCTTTTTAGGGCTTAAAGATTACTTAAGAACAAAGGATTAAGAACAATTTTTCACACATGCATAACAAGTATAACCAAACCCAAAGTTTTTCAACCATAAGCTTTACCAATCCCATTGGATGTTTCTTAGACTGACTCCAATTTGTTACTATAATCAAACTTGAGGTTTTAGCTCGTAAGCTTGATTTAACCATAGATCTATCAAATTATATCATTATAAGCCTTTTAAATCAATAATCATCAAAATCATAAAATAAAACAGAGATTTAGCAAACTATCAAACAAGAACAAATATCAAATTATAAGCACACAAATCTCACCATAATCAATTGATTAGATTCACCAGAGGATAAGAAGTATTAAGGGTTTAGGTATTCATGGATTTAGGAAAATCCATGAGAGGCATAAGAAAACTTACAAAACTTGAAGGCGAAATCCTCCTCTTGAATATCCTAGGGTTGTCGTACCTCCCTATGCAAAGAGAGGGTGCAGCACCGTTGACCTAAAACTAGAGAAAAAGAACTAGAATATTTTTTAAGAAAATGATGAAAGAGAATTGTATGGGATTGGGTTACATAAAGTGGCTATTTATAGTGGAAAAATAACCTAAAGACTCCTATTATACTTGGGATAGGATTCTAGGACGTTCTAGGCTCTAACTTGGTCTCCAAGTTGGATTAAAATTCTTCCTAGAGTAGAATCCAAGTCAAAATAGGATCCTGGAATTTTCTGGAATCGCACAGCAACTTCCACAGCAATTTCGGACTTGAAGATGGCAGAATTGGGCTTTGGTCTTCAAAGCAAAGTTGTAGATCTCGGAATTATCTTTCCAACGGTTACTCACAGGCCTAAAACGGACATCTGAGCAGAAAGTTATAGCCTTTCTACCGATACTGCACTGAATCCTAGTCCAAATAGGACTAGTTGCGGGAAATTACGGGATTTGGATATTTCCTTGGATATATGGGGCACAAATTAGGATTTTAACTCCAATTGTGGATTTATATGGGCTGAGTATTATCCTATATAAAATATCCAAAAATCCTTAACTTCCGGGCTTCTTCTGGGCTTGGTTTCAATCCTTTGCGATTAAGCTCCAAATCTTCAATTCTTACTTCTTGAAATAATTCTTCATTGGTCTTCAGATCTTCAAATAATCTTCAAATACGAACTTCGAATCTCCAAATCTTCACTCCAAGTTGCTAAGTCCATATTTGTGTAAAAATTCATTAAAATAGCTCCAAAAAGAGTGAAAACAACAAGTTTCCACTTTTCTTCTCTTCAAGACCTAAAAACACAAATACTTGCAAAATAAGGTTAAATTCCACATAAAAATAGCAAAAAGCATGGAAAAATAGCTATAAAAATAGGGTCTTTTTTGGCTCGATCAGTTACAAATGTCTTCATCTTCAATCTGGTAAAATTTTCACCTCTAGACATGTAACTTTTGATGAACTCTCTTTTCCTTTTTTGGTAATTGAATCAAATAGGTGTCTTTCGAGCTTGGATAAAAGCATTGTTCCCTCTAGCTCAATCCCAACTGTTATGCCCGAGACTTTCTCCACATCTCAAACAAGTTCGGTAGTTTCTTCCAACTCAAACTCTTCAAATCCGAGTTTATTTCTTCATTCTCCATCTCCTGGTGTGCCTCCATCATCTCTAAGTCACGTTCTCCCTCCACCTATACTTCCACCACAAACCAAAACACATCCCGTGATCACAAGAACAAATGACAAAACCCGGAAAATAACAACATTCCCTGATTACGTTGCCCACACCTCCACTAAACATCCTCTTCCTCACACTTCCCTACCTGAAACCGAGCCAACATGTTTTGCACAGGCAAACAAAGTTCCGTCTTGGAGGTCTGCTATGGTTGATAAGTATAACGTTTTACTCAAAAATGGCACTTGGATTCTTGCTCCACTGCCTCCAAGTAAATTTTTAATCAACTAAGGTAGCATGGAGGTCTATAATTCTAGAATACTGTTGTGAAGAGTGATTTGATTTTAGTAATGGATGAAGAAAAATGACCATTGTATATATCCAAGAATGTTGATCTTATATCATCCAAGATTGAAATTTTTTGCAATAAAGTGAGGTGTATCCAATTAGTTGTCGAATTGAAGAAATTTTTGTGATGATTAAGTGTTTCAAGAACTACTTTTCATATACAGGATTGTGAACATTGATCTGAGCTTCCCAACTACTCCTCATGTCTCAATGGATAATATCAACAACAATACCTACAAAAAATATTGAGCATTCATCCTTCCTCATTAGTTTTAAATCCTATTTCTCTTTTATTTTCTATCTTTCAATGAAAAAAATCTTCCTCGATTTTCATTTGGATATATATGATTAAGTTAAAATGTGGTTTGATTTAGCTATAATTGATAGATAAAATGTAGTTTGATTTACCTATACTTAATAGTTAATTTAGGATTAATCTTTGATCTAATGATTATTAAAAATCTTTGATCTAATATTGCAGATCATGAATATCAAGGTTTGTTTTCTTTCCTCTTATGTTCAGTAATTTGTTGAATGAATTTTGTGCTTTTCTTGTTTAGGCTAAGAAATAGAAATTTAGATCATTAACAAATCTTTTTTTATTTATTTATTTTTTTTGCGATAGAATCTTTTCTGTTTAGATGAGAAAAACAAGGTATTCTGATGACTCAGAGCTGAAGGTTCGTTCCTCGTAACGTTCTAGAGACTCACCTTCATCAATTCAGTAGTTGGTTGATCGGTCGTCAGCAAATCATAAAAATAATCCCAACAATTACTAACTAAAATAGCTAGGACAAGTAGGGGTTGAACCCACAAAGAGATAGGTTATTATTCTTTTTCCAATTAATTAGCTTGAATCAAACAAACAAAGTAAAGAGAAATTTGAAAGTGAAACTAAATTAAATCAAACAAACAATTAAAATTAACTAAGAAAGCAAATCAAGAAAATTAAAGAAAACAATTAATCAGAAAGTAGTGAATAGATTGGAAAAACAATTAAGAAATACCCTCCAACATAGAATTAATATCCCTCTTGATAAAAATAACATGGATCATTGATATCTAAAAATTATGAAAACATTGGATAACTTGTTTGGAATTAAATCCTAAATTACCAAATTAGATAAGATTTCCCTTTTGAGGCTTAAATTATCCCTATCATTCTTTAGCAATTGATTTCCCTTTTGAGCCTTAAAAATTACTAAAGAACAAAGCATTAAGAACTAGTAATTTATGAACAAGCACAACAAGCAATAATTTACCCATTGATTTCTTAATTCCCTTGGAAAGAGGTGTTAATTCTCATCCAATTGCTACAAACAATTAAATCTAAGGTGTTAACTTAATTTATCAAGATAGTGTCGACTCCAATCAATAAAAACAGTAACATAGGATTAAAACAGAGAATTAAGAAATACCCAAAACAATTGTCATATATAAGCACAAAATTTCACCATGATATAAGTCAAGAGATCAATTAAATTCTACATTGGAGAAAAGAAAAGGATTACTCACTCATGAATTGAGTGAGCATCCAAAAAAAAGAAGAAAAACTTATCTATGGATGAAGAGGGAAGGGGATCGGCGGCTAGCCCTCTAAGGAACCCTTCAAATCTTCAAAACTATACTAATAATTCTACATACATAACCCTGGACCTAAGGTGGCTATTTATAGTAGAAAAATAACCTAAAGACTCCAATTAGACTTAGGATAGGACTCTAGGACGGTTTAACACTTGACTTGGTATCCAAGTTGGATTAAAAGTCTTCCTAGGCCGAAATTATAGGTTAAAATCGGATCCTGGAATTTTCTGGAATCGTGCAGAGGCTTCGACAGCAATTTCAGGCTTGAAAATGGCAGAACTGGGCTTCGGACTTCAAAGCAAAGTTGTAGATCTCGGAGTCCTCTTCACACGTATTTTTTGGAGATCTGGATCAAAAGTTATGGCCCTTTTACCGAGACTGTGTTGAATCCTAATCCAACTAGAACTAGTATGCGGGAATATGCGGGAATTGAATATTTCTTTGGGTTTGTGCGGCACAAATTGTGATTTTAACTCCAATTATGGGCTTATATGGGCTGAGTATTATCCCATATAAAATATCCAAAATTTAAAGGCTTCCGGGCTTCTTCATGACTTGTCTTCAATCCTTCGCGATTTAAACTCAATCCTCAATTATTGCTTCTTGAAATAATTCTTCAATGGTCTTCATATCTTCAAATTATCTTCAATAAGTTTTCAAAAACGAACTTCGAATCTCAAAATCTTCACTTAAAATTACTTTGCTCATATCTGTGTCAAAAATCATCAAAATAGCTCCAAAAGTAGTGAAAATTAGTAAGTTTCCAATTTTACATCTCTTAAAGACTCAAAACACAAATATTAACAAAATAAGATATATTAGAGCATAAATCCATCCAAAAACATAAGAAAATAGCTAAAATAGGGTTGTTTTTGACTCGATCATAATTTTCCCCACACTTGAACTTTGCTAGTCCCTTAGCAAATCAATGTGTAAATTAATCAAAATCAATTTTTCAAAGATCAATTTGAATTCACAAATATATCAGAAATCAATTTAATCTTGAAATCAAAATAGCAAAGAACAATAACAATACTTAATTCAAAGATCAAGAAATAACAAGCATCATCATTCTTAAGTAGTCATAATCAAAGTAGCTCTAATCACTTGTCATTCTTCACATCTTATAAGTACTTCTTCCTATAAGCTTGTATTTTCACCTTTCTCTCCATTATTCAAAAGATTGTAATGTCATGAATACAAATCAAGGGTTTTCGTGGATTATAATGATTTTCAAGGGTAATTTTTTTTAGAAAATTGAGCTTACTAACCTCGAAATGTTCATGATTGGGGGTTACTAACTCCCTTTTTATTTTATTTTTATTTTGAGGCTACTAGCACTCTTTTTAATTTTTTTCCCAGAGGGACAACACTTCCGCAATTCCATGCCTCTAATCCTCTTTCAGGGTTACTAACGCCTTTTATTTAAAAGAGTGACAACTATGGAAAGGTTTTATCATGGATACCTCTTCTCCTCTTTCATGAAAACACTTCTTTATCATGAAAACAATTTTTTTTAACTACCCTTTCATAGGTTAAGATTTAATGGTGCCATGCTTTTAGATCATCTATTGCAAATTCTTTGACTGTGCTGTAATCAAGATGCATGTTAAGGATAACGCACCTCTTATCGTTGACGGTAATTGTATCCCCTTCCTCGAATTTATCTTTGCATTAAAAGAAGATATAATGGAATTCTATAAGGAGATCTTTTGAGAAGCAACAACAAAATCCATGCGTGATAAAGGTGGCCATGCCAAGTACAATATTAGGCATACAACCAACCTGTGAAAAATGTATTGCATAATTGAAATATAACTCAGAAATATGTTATAAGTTCAATTAACTTATGCAAGCGTTGCTCCCTTTCTTAAGTTTTTTGGCTGCACAAAGGCTTTGAGTACCCATAGAAAATCACACCCTATCGCTTGCATCAAGAGGTGATTTATATATGTTTGTGCTAGATAATTAACTAACAGATAACACCACCTAATCCAAATCAGGATAGCATAGAGAAGCAGGTCGAATGCAATGACACTTTTAATAATACTTTTTCCTAGAGAAAGAGTTTGGGTTTCCATGATATAAACAATGAAAATTGTATTTTTGTTTTGTGTGATTTGGTGAATGAAGAATCATAAAGAATTGAAACATGTCATGATACAAACCAAACTCTTAGTTATTTTTCGCTTTTTCAAATTGGATCCCGGCCCAATTAGGCTCACATTTTCAACAAGAGATAATTATGACATCTACCCTAACTCCAAAGAGTGCCTACTGTCATCAGTGGCTCATCGCTAGTAGCCCCAGGTCAGCTCTGATATGAAATGTAACGATCATGTGTCATTCCCAAAAAGAGATGACCGTGACATTCTCCCTAACTCCAAAGTGGACCCACTGTCCTCAATGGCATATCGCTAGTACCCCAAAAGTCGTCTCTGATACCAAATGTAAAGGTTCACACCAACTTTTAAGTTATTGTCCGCTTTGACCTATTGGATTAAATATATATATATATATGTATATGTATAAAAGAAAATAATAAATCAACAACCCAAACGAACTGTAATTAGTAGTATAAATAAACTAACTACTCAAAATTTAAAATAACAATATTGGTACAACTCAAATAACAAAAACTAATTAAACTAGCAATGGCCAACGAGAAAATAACGAATCGAATTGGTTACTTCTTCAGTTGAAATAAATTCCATTACCGGTATAAAACTTCTCTAATAATAATCTGCTCCTTTAAAATTTCTTTTCTCTTTTATTTTCTATCTTTCATTGAAAAGAATCTTCCTCGATTTTCATTTAGATATACATGATTAAGGGAGACTTATAAGTTTAAGTATTGTGAACACTTATATCGTAAGAATAACTCTAGTACACAGTATTAGGGGCCAAAATTGGGAGGGCCAAAAGTAACATAGGATTAAAACAGAGAATTAAGAAATACCCAAAACAATTGTCATATATAAGCACAAAATTTCACCATGATATAAGTCAAGAGATCAATTAAATTCTACATTGGAGAAAAGAAAAGGATTACTCACTCATGAATTGAGTGAGCATCCAAAAAAAAGAAGAAAAACTTATCTATGGATGAAGAGGGAAGGGGATCGGCGGCTAGCCCTCCAAGGAACCCTTCAAATCTTCAAAACTATACTAATAATTCTACATACATAACCCTGGAATTAGCCCGAGGCATTTATCAAAGCCAAACCGAGCTGCTCGAAGCTATCCGAGAGACTAGAGCTCGCACTGCTAATGGGGGTCAGTCCCACGACGGGAGCCGACGTCCTACTCCGCCTGGTGGTAGCGATATGCCTGCTGGAAACACCACCGAAACCCAGCAGCAGAATGAGCCTTCCCAAGGCTATGCTTCTCTGTCTGATCTCACCACCCTGCTAGAGAAGGAAAAGGCGAAGCTCTCTCGTCCCTCTTTCATCTTCATGAAGGATCCACCTTACCCGAAGCATTTGGTGGACAAGCCTTATCCACCAAACTATGAAGCTCCAAATTTCCCGCAATATGATGGCAGAAGAGGCAACGCTGTGGAGCACATCGGCAAGTTCCTTGATGCTATGGGTCCTTATTCCCTGAACTCGGAACTTTGTCTTAGAGAATTTTCCAAGTCTCTCACTGGACGTGCTTACACATGGTATACTACCTTGCCTTCCGGGTCCATCAACTCATGGGAAGAAATGGCAGAGAAGTTTTGCAGGAAATACTTTCAAAGTGAGGGGAGGATCACTCTCCTGCAGCTCCAAAATACCAACCAAAGGCCATCTGAGGGCCTTGTCGACTTTGTAAAGAGGTTCCGAGACCTCTCTCTTGATTGCTATGAAGAAAATCCAGAATCTATGTTAGTGGAGATTTGTATCCACAACATGTTGCCAGATTTTCGTGCCGTGCTGGAGAACTTGGGCAATGGTCAATTTGCAAGGCTCCTTGATGCCGCAAGGAAGACAGCCCAATCCGTTAAGGTGTCTGCCCCACGTTCCTCTAGAGATGAAAAACCACAGGGGCATCAAACTCTTATTACGGCAGGAAACAACAAAAACATGCCTAATCAAAAATGGCCAAGAGAAGAGGCACCGCCAGTTCCATTTACTGCGGCAGAAGTTAACGCACTTATGGACCAGTGGTTGGCAGATGGTGTCCTGCGGCAGAATCAGGTTAATAAAGAACCAACTGAGCAAGACAAGCAGAATCCTCACTCCATCGATATGTCCACCACTCCACTCTGTCTTGCCAATCCTTGAGAAGAATCATTCACAAGAGAATCGCTGATGGAACTCTAGAAGTGCCGGAAAGAGCTCAAAGAATTAACGATGATCCATTGCCTCGTCACCAGGCATAGGGCGTTGTGGCAGTCGTCATCCACAGTGGCTTAGAAGTTCCGGATGAGATGCCAGAGTCGTCTACCACCAAAGAGACTACCATTCGAACTCTTCAAAAGAGTCACCGCTTCAAGAACCTTTTTAACCATCTTGGGTTGAATCCTGAAGCTAGAAGAGAAGCTACCGAAGCTCTCATCACCATTGCTGCACAATTCGAAAGTGAAGCATGTTTCACCGCTCCAGCTCAGACCAGCAGGACAGTGCTGGAAGCTACTAATGCCATTACATTCACCGATGAAGATATAGAGGTGCATCAACATAATCATCGACGCCCTCTATATGTTACTGCTGTGATCAACAATGTGGAGGTCAGAAGGGCCTTGGTGGACACAGGTTCTTCATTGAATCTCATATCCATCCACACCCTTGTAGCAGCAGGAGTACCCAAGCACAGAATTACTAGAGCTACAATGACTATCTCTGGCTTTGGCAATTCGACTGAAGAGACCTTGGGTCATGTCCTGCTGGACCTGCAAGTCGGTCTTGTAAAATCTCTCACTTGTTTTCATGTCATCAATGTCGAGACTTCTTATCACATCCTACTTGGAAGACCTTGGCTGCACAAGCATCAGATTATCCCCTCCACTTACCATCAATGTGTGAAGGGCAGATTGAATGGGAAAGTCTTCAAGATATCGGCCAACACCACTCCATTTGACGAAACAGAAGCTCACTATGCCGAAGCATCCTTCTTCGATGAACTCGCACCTGCCCATGGTGCCCGGGTGGCCAAGCCGACTGGTATTCCCTTACCCCGATGGCAAGACATTCGAGATGATCCAGATTGGTATCTTAGAGCTATGCTTGATCGCAAGAAGCAAAAGAGAGTGCAACCTTCACCACAGTGCCGCAAGACTGTCTATCCCGATGGGAAGGTGGTCTATTGCTTATGAAGGTACGCGGGGTCTCCTAAAGATCCCCAAGGAGATCCCAACACACCAGTAGCTGTAATGATTGCAATCTTGTCAGTTCCGAGCATGCGGCAGGAAAAATTCCAGAAGAGCCATCTGTTGCAGTCGACGAACCTTTAGAGATTTTTGATATCAGTGGTGATCCTGCCACACAGCACTGTGTGTCTATCAGTTCTCTAAGCCCTGATGAGAAGGACCAACTTGTCAAAATTTTGAAAGAATACGAAGATGTCTTTGCATGGAGCTACAAGGACATGCTAGGCCTGGATCCTGCTATAATGGCCCACTCATTAAATGTTCGACCAGATGCTAAGCCAGTCAAGCAACATGCTAGAGTTTTCCATCCTGCAGTAGAAGATCAAATCAAGGAAGAAGTGGAAAAGCTCTTAGCCGCAGGATTCATAAGGCCTATTCAACATCCAACATGGTTGTCCAACATAGTTCCTGTAAAGAAGAAAAATGGCAAAATCAAATGCTGCGTGGACTTCAGAGACCTAAATAAGGCATGCCCCAAAGACGATTTTCCACTGCCAAACATGGTTGTCCTCATTGATTCTACAGCAGGACATGCCATGTTCTCCTTTATGGATGGCTTCAGTGGTTACAATCAAATCAGAATGACTCAAAAGGATGCCGAGAAAACAGCATTCAGGACACCTATTGGCAATTTCTACTACACGATGATGCCCTTCGGCCTCAAGAATGCCGGAGCCACTTACCAGTGTGCCATGACTGCCATCTTCCACGATTTGATGCATCAAGACTTGGAAGATTATGTGGATGACGTGGTGGTCAAATCAAGGACAAGAGAAAGGCATTTCGATGCTCTAAGAAGGGTATTCAGCCGTTGCCGTGCTTACAAACTCAAGATGAATCCAGCCAAATGTGCCTTTGGAGTTCCCGCAGGAAAGTTTCTTGGTTTCCTTGTTCACAAGCGAGGAATCAATGTCGATCAAAGCCGCATAGATGCTATCACAGAGATGAAGAGGCCTACCAATGTCAAAGAGCTCAAAAGCTTTCTTGGAAGGTTATCTTACATCCGGCAGTTCATTCCAGGCCTTGCGGCTAGTACCACCACTTTCACCCCTTTGTTGAAAAAGGGGAAGCCATACGAATGGGAGCGCCATCATGAAGAAGCTTTCATTCATTGAAGCAATTGCAGAATCTCCCAACAGTGCAGTCTCCTACTGCAGGAGAGCCATTGAGACTCTATTTGGCCATGACAGATGCAGCCATTGGCGGATTATTGGCACAAGCCGATGAGCAGGAAACAGAGTGCCCAATCTACTACATCAGCCGAGCCCTGCAGGATGCTGAAAAGAAGTATCCAAAAGTTGAAAGAATGTGCTTGGCGCTGATTTATG
Source organism: Corchorus capsularis (assembly GCA_001974805.1). Taxonomy (NCBI): domain Eukaryota; kingdom Viridiplantae; phylum Streptophyta; class Magnoliopsida; order Malvales; family Malvaceae; genus Corchorus; species Corchorus capsularis. The sequence continues at coordinate 21,412 of AWWV01007420.1, forward strand.
CTTCTCAAAAGCTGCGGCACTATTTCCTAACTCATGAAGTCCATTTGATGACCAAGTCCAATCCAATCCGCTATTTGTTAGCGAAGCCATCTCTGTCGGGGAGGTTGGCCAACTGGTTGCTACAACTGTCGCAATACTCCATTTCCTGCCACAATCCTTCTGCTATCAAAGGCCAAGCCGTAGCAGATCTTCTTGCTCAATTCCCAAGTGATGATAGTGCCACTCTATCGGAAAAAATCCCAGGGATGGAAGAGCAAGTCTTGACTGCAGAATCGGTGCAATACCATACTTTATATTTTGATGGGTCCTCTACGGCAGAAGGAGGAGGCGTTGGAATCGTAATATTGGATGAAAAATCTCAAGCTTTCACCTCGTCTTACAAGCTCGACTTTCCATGCTCGAACAACATTGCTGAATATGAGGCTTATCTCATTGGTCTCTTGGCTGCCAAAGGAAAAGGAATCAAGCATTTGAGAGTCAAAGGCGATTCGAACTTGGTGATTAGCCAGGTGAACGGAGAATTCGCACTCAAAGAGCCCACTTTGGCGCCTTATAGAGCCATGGCGCGAGAGCTAGAAAAGTCGTTTGAGACTTTTGAGATTGTTCACATATAGAGAGGGAAGAATCGACATGCCGATTCTTTAGCCACCTTGGGGTCAAAGCTTGTCTTTTCCAGCGATTCTGCCCAATTTAAGGTGGTCAGGCGAGTCTCCCCAGTCACCATTCAGCCCAAACAAGGGCCCACAGCTGATGAAAAAGAAGATTGGAAAAGTTCCATCAAGAAAGCTTTATTATCTGATGATTCTCCATCGATCAAGGAACTTAAAGATTACACCTTGATCAATGGAGAGTTGTATCATCGAATGCCTGGAGGAATTCTTGCAAGATGTGTTGGGAAAGAGGAGGCAGAGCTCATCCTCAAAGAAACTCATGAGAAATCTTGTAGTGTAGCTCCTGAAGTCAGCCTCTATCGAAGATTGCAAAGACTTGGCTACTTTTGGCCAGACATGAAGAAAGAAGCATCCACTGTTCAGCATGGATGTGAGAGTTGCAGCTCAACATTCGGCGAAAAAGAATGCCTTTCCTTAGATGCTGCAGGAGATTGGCGACAGCCAATCTCGGATTTCCTAATTCATAGTGTCCTACCACAAGATACAAAGAAAGCATATGCCATCAGGAGATCTGTAGCGAGATTCTTTGTCGACAATGGCATCTTGTTTCGAAAAGGGTTCACTGGAGAACCATTGAGATGTTTGTCTGTCGTAGAAGCTATCAAAGTTATGGCGAAAATCCATTCTGGTGATTGTGGAGAGCACCAAGGCAGGAAGAAGCTCTACCAACAACTGATATCATGCGGATATTATTGGCCTCAAATGAAAAAGGAGTCCAAAGAGTATGTTAAGAAATGCTCAACTTGCCAATTCCATGGGGGAATGATTCACACTCACCCCTCGGTACTTCAAGACATGCGAACTCCTTGGCCCTTCCACACTTGGGTGCTAGATTTGATTGGTCTAATTCATCCCGCATCTGATGGCAAAATATGGATCCTTGTAGCCACAGAATACTTCACAAAGTGGGTAGAAGCAGAAGCTTTGGGAAAAGCCACTGGTCCTGCTGTAGCTCGATTCATCAAAGAAGCAATCATTTGCAGATTTGGAGTTCCCCACAGAATCATCACCGACAATGGCACTCCCTTTGTGAACCAGTATGTTGGCAAGCTCTTGGACGATTATGAGGTCAGGCATAGGAGGTCAACGGCCTATTACCCACAAGGAAATGGCCAAGCTGAGGCAACAAACAAAGTGCTGCTCAAGATTTTGAGCAAGATGGTGTATGAGTACAAGCGCGGATGGACCGCCCACTTGCCTGATGCTCTATGGGCTTACCGAGTCCATCCTAGATCCTCTACTAGTTTCTCTCCTTATTCTCTAGTTTATGGTGCTGAAGTTATCCTGCCGGTCGAAATTGTCAAGCCAATAGCAAGAGTCTTAGCCTCCACTGATTTGGACAGTTCATTCGTCATTTGTGGAGGGCAGAGATTGGTCGAGTTGGAGGCTGTAGATGAGATCAGAGAACAGGCTAAGGAAAACATGCAAAAGTATCAAGAATCCATGGCCAAAACTTATGGCAGGAAGGTCAAACCTAGATCCTTTGCGGTAGGACAGCTAGTTCTCAAGGCGGATGATCACGTGAGAAGAAATTTGCCACGCCCATCCAAATTTGCTCCAAATTGGAGTGGGCGTTACATCGTGGCAGAAGCCTTCGACAGTGGGTATTATCAGATCACTAAGCCCAACGAGCCCAACTAGTATGAATTAGTTAATGCCAAATGGCTTAAGTCCTACCATTGCTAAATTTCTCATTTTTTGCTTGATGGGTAGGCCTCTCTAGTTAGCCCATAGGATTTTGTAAATCCCTTGTATTTGGGCCCTTTTGATTATTACCTAAATAAACAGAGAGTTTATCACAATGCTTTGGGTATGTCACCAGAAATTCTTTCATTCTTTCATGCTACACATCATAGCAGGAAAATATACTTACCACACACACAAATCCTGCTATAGCAAATAAAGGCATCATACCAAATATCCATACACAAAATACTTAGAATATCCATACATACCCAAATATTCAAATACCAAATACCAAATACCAAATATTCAAATACTCATCAGATTCCAGAAAATAAGATCAGCCGACACATGGCTATTCATTAAAAGTAAAGGAAGCAGTCTTGTTGCGCTTATGGAGAAAGGCGGGAATGCAGTCACTGTTCAGCACGCCGGCAAGCTTCTTCTTATGAGCCTCTTATGCCTCCTGAATGGTCCTCTTCAAGACGGCCACGCGTTCTTCATGCTGTTTCAGCTCCTCCTTCAGCTTGTTGAGTTCCGAAGTGTAGGCCTTATTCTGTTCCACTTCTGAAGAAGAGTATGCCTCACGACCACAGAAGACCCTGGCCAAGTAGAAAACATGGTGCTGGAAAGGCTCCACGTCGAAGCGAAAACCCTTGACCTCTCTAACCGCATCTCTCCAATCAAAAAGCAGGGACTATGTGATGTTGCTTATTTCTGTATTCTCCATGTCGTACAAAGCTTGACAAAGCAACCCAAGAGCGAATGCAGCACCAGCAGAGAAGGGTCCGACATTTGCAAAGAAATCTGGATATGCTCTTATAATCTTCTCGGCAATGGGCTTCAAGTGTGAAAACACGGAAAAATGAGTGTTCTCCATCGGCACCATAGTGCCACTTTTGCCCATGTATGAGTGAAAGAAAGAGCTTGGGCGTGAAGCCTTGCCCACCAATTCATCCAGCAAAGTACGATAGGGGACCTTTCCACTCTCCTTGCTCTGCCCTGCTGCACCACTAGCCTCAGCCTCAGCAGTAGACTTGCCACTTCCTGCGGTAAACCAATAACCAAGATTTCAGAAGCCGCAGGAAGAAGGGAGGATGAAAGTGAAGATTCAGATGAAAGAACAGAGAAAGTTTACCAGCATCTACAATGTCAGTCATCGGAATGTCTCCGCTAGCATCAAGGGGACCTTCTATCACTTGCTCTAGCGGAACTTCACCTCTCACCAGCCCAATGCCGGAATCGACATCCAGGGGCTTAGAAATTCTCTCTTGGCTCAACATCTCAGCTTCCTCAACAGTAAAACCTAAGGGCTCATAATCTTCATCGTCTCCATCGACGCCCTCATCGGAACTTCCCTCTATCTCCTCGAAGCCATCATCATCTTCCTCCAAATCAGAGCCAGGATCGCTGTCCAAATCCTCCTCTTCCTCAGCCATGGCGACTTCAGGTTCCTCTTGTACTTTTCCTTTCGTTTTGCTCTCTGCAAGTTCATAAAAAGGGGAAACAAGAGAGGTAAAACCTTTAAAATCCTGAGGGGTCATCTCGATTCAGGAAGTGTTCGGAGAGGAAAATAAGCTTACCTGGGCCTTTTAGAGGAGGATCTTCTACACTCTTATCAACCTCGCTAGCGATTTGGTTCAAATCAAAGTCTGCGAGCACACAAACAAAGGGGAATAGGTATTTCTTTTCTTAGTGAGGCTCGCCAAAGTCTTATACTTTTTCTTGGAGGGACCGGAATTGCCGCCACTTTTCTTTCTTTTCTTGGCAGGCTCTTTCACAGCCTTGACCGGTTCCTGCAGACTTGGAATTGGCTTCCTGGATTCAGCTTTGTTCAAAGATAGCAGTGTTGCTATAAGCTCAGCATCACCCTCATCGAGACCAAGCGACATCTTGCTGCCGAGATACTTCATTCTCCACCTCTTCGCATCGCGATTAGCAAACATCTCAATGCCACCGTGGCACAGAATATGAGAAGGCGGAGGATAAGGCAAGTTCCCGAAAGCCCACCAATGGGAGTTCTTTCGCTTAAAGACCCCAGTTGTAAAGTGACGCTCCATGTATGTCTGGAGAGTCGAATGATTAACGAACCGAGAATTCCCAGTTTGGTTTGGAGGCAAAGGAGTAATAGGTTGAGGGCCAAGCTCAATAAAAGATCTTAAAGCAATGCAGCAGCCTTCCAATGCTCAATCATAGCAGGAATCATGATAGGCATGACTGCAGTCCCCATGAATTTAAAAGTCCTGCCATCCTGAAAGCTGTCTACTTGAAACGCAGTCAAGAATCTCCTGATTGCTACTTCCCAAGGATCAGCGGGAAAGGTAGCAATAGCAACTCCTTGGTCAAATCCGAACTGCCTCAAGGCAAATTGGGGGCTATAGTTCAAAACACCCCATCCACTGTGCAATGACAAGTATGGAATCATGGAAGGGGTAAAGCAAAGAACAACCTCTACCTTGGGAATGTCGGAAGCAGCAACAATTGCCTCATGAGGGTTTGAGTCAGCAGTAACAGCAAGCTGCTCACTTATCGGAGGAATCAAAATATGTGGCGGGACAGAAGGTGAATATCCATAGCGGATGTATGGCCTGAAAGCGAAGGAACCATGGTCATCAAACATGGAATGAATTCTCGGCTCAAAGAGAAGTTTTTTGTTCACCCAGATGCAAATCCTGGGGTATTTTTCACAGCGAGAATCATCAAACTCCCACTCTGAGTCGTAATTCTTATCCATGGTTTCCTTGTCTACGAACTCCGGAGCCAATTTGGGATAATGCTCCCAAATGAAAGATTGCAGCACAGGCACGTTCATGAAAGTATCAATTGTGTAGCGGCCCACACCTTGGAGCTCATCTTCATGAAAAGTGTCTAGATGATGATACAATGTCCCTAGAACCAAAGGGGCT
>AWWV01007421.1:0-37858 GCA_001974805.1 Corchorus capsularis
AATCCTCTTTAGACTTGGATTCTACTCTAGGATGACATCTAATCCAACTTGGAGTCTAAGTCAACCCTAAACCGCCCTACCTTTGTTTCTCCACTATAAATAGCCACCATATGACTAAATTTTGTATATAATTTTTATTCTCATAAGATATATTGTTTAGCTGAAGATTTGGTGGAGAAAAACCCTAGGAGCCGCCGCCCCCCTCTCTTCCTCATCCATAGATAAGTTCTCTTCTTCTTATTTGTGGATGCTCACTCAATTCTTGAGTGAGTAATCCTTTTCTTTTCGCCAATGTAGAATTTGATTGATCTCTTGACTATTATCATGGTGAGATTTTGTGCTTATATATGAGAATTGTTTTGGGTATTTCTTAGATCTCTGTTTTAATCCTATGTTGCTTGTTTTGATGGGTTGGAGTCGACACTGCCTTGATAGGTTAACATTAGCTAGATTAGATCTAGAATTAGAACTTCAGATTTAATCATATGTAGCAATTGGATGAGAGTTAGACCTCCTTCTAAGAGAGATAAGAATCAATGACCGAGAAATTGCTTGTTGTGCTTGTTTATAAATTACTTGTACTTAATGCTTTATTCCTAGACAATCCTTAAGCCCTAGAACGGTAATTGATTGTTGAAAGAGTAAAAGGGGTAGATTAAGCCCTAGAACGGTAAATTTATCTAATTGAGGTAATTTAAGATTTAAATCACCAAGCTATCCAAGGTTTTCATAATTTTTAGATATCAATGATCCATGTTATTTATGTCAAGAGGGAGATTAATTCTATGTTGGAGGGTTTTCTTTAATTGTTTTTCTCAATTTATTCTCTGCTTTTTAATTAATTTTTTTTTCTTTAATTTTCTTGTTTTCTTTCTTAGTTAATTTTGTAGTTTGTTAGATTTAATTTTAAACTCTTTTCCAAAATTCTCTCTATTTTATTTTGTTTTAAGAAAAAGAATAATAACCAATTTCTCTGTGGGTTCGACCCCTACTTGCCCTAACTATTCTTAGTTAGTAATTGTTGGGATATTTATTTTATGGTCATTGACGACACGATCAACTTATCTACTTCTGAAATTCAATGCAATGCTGCTAGTATAAAAATGCATAACAATTAAAAACAGAATCACAAAATCAATTACAAATCATTGTTGCCAATACGGGAATGCATAACAGTATAACCATCAAACAAAATATAGCAACGAATTAGATGAGTGAGAAGATTTTTTCCTTATCAGCCATTGATTCCTTTCTTGAATTTCTGTTGGGTTCAGGAGAAAAAGATGGAATTGCTAACCTACGGAGATTACACAAAACGAAGCAGACTTAATATGTCAAAATTTGCCAAGTCTACCGTCCAGTTAATTAACCTCTAATGTCTGTTTCGCTTTGTGTAATCTTCACAAGTTAGCAATTCCGCCAATTTCTCCCAAAAACCAAGATAAGCCAATAGAAATTCAAGAAATGAATCAATGGCTGATAAGGTAAAATCTTCTCACTCTTCTAATTGGTTTTTATATTTTATGTGAGGGTTATACTGTTATGCATTCTTATATTGGCAGCATTGCATCGAATCTGAGAAGGAGATAAGTGATCATGGTGATTTGAGTGATAAATAAATTCAAAGATTTATCACCAAAATGAGGAAAATCGTGGTGCCTAATTTTTATTTTGATGATTTTGATGATACTGAGTGGGAACCAATGGGATATGGCGTGAGTTTCAACCATAAATAAATTCTCACTGCTTATCATGTCATAGAAATTTTGGTGGACAAAACAAAAATGGACGACACGATATTAGCTCAAGAAAGAATGAACGAAAGATGTAAGAAGCATGCTTAAATTTGGCTAGATTTTAATGAGGTATTTCATGTGCTTCATTCTGCCATTGTCGCATATTCTGATAAAAAGTTTGATCTTGCAACATTGAAACTTGTGGATGGTTCAATCGATTTAAGTTATGCTAGGTTGGCAGAAAAAGAGAGTGTTCAAGTTGGAGATAGGGGGTACCTGATTTCTTAATGTGGCAAGTTATTTATGCATCAGGGGCGTTGTATCGCACACATCAAAACCAAAAATCCATGGTATAGAAGAGTTGAAGATTTTGGATGATAATAATACCATTTTAGAGATTTATTCTCTTATGACAAAAGAGAGGGATCTCGGGAAGAACCCTTTTTAACTCAAGTGGACATGTGATGGGAATTCATCCCATAATTTTGAAAGGATGGATAGGTTTGTTGATTTGAAAATGATCATTAAGTTTCTAAGTAATAGAAGGGCTAAATTGGATGCGGGAGGTAGTAGTTCTATTGTGATAAAAGGTAGGGCGTTCTAGTGGTGCTAGAAGCCCGAAAGCTCAGGGCAGAAAAGGTAAGGGCAGCAAAGGTTGGGGCAGTTCTGGTGGTGCTACAAGTCGGATGCGCTGATCGCTATACGACCACCACCACCACAATAACCGCCAGTAAACTCTTCCCCATATGCCCTTTCAGTAACTCTCTTGTCTCCAAACTTTGCCTCACCTTATTGTAAACAAAAAGTTTCAAACCTCAAAAGCTCCATCTCCAAAGCCTCGCCAAGATGCCAACATTTTTTCAGTAGCCTTGTTTCATCGGTCAAGTGTGCTTAATATATTCATTCCAATTAGACAAATGAGTATTGTCAAATGTGTAAGAACTAAGAACAAATTAGCAAGGTTGCTAACAAAAACTAATTTTTATTAAATGTTTAGTATAACTTTGGCCCGAGCTAGTGTTTAAATTTTATCTTTAGAGAAAAGTTAAATCTTAGTTGGTTGCAATTAAACCATTTATACAAATACATACATAGAACTAACACTACGCTAAAACATGTATATAATGACAGTTTTTTAGTGGCATTTCATTAAAACACTACAAAAATATGATTTAAATCAAAATCAGCGGCGTTTATTCTGTAACATGCCACTATATAATGACGTTTCTAAGTAAAATGCCACGAAAGTTTTCTATTTGGCTGGGACACGTTTTTTCCTCAAAAAATTTAGTGGAAAAATATTTTTTCTCTATTTATAATATAAAGAATATAATTTCATTTATAAAAGAGAAAATTAATTTTATGGCGTTTCTTTTAAAATAATAGTTCAAAAATTCTAAGGTTAGTATACAAAACTAAAACGTTCTTTAGTTTAAAAACAATTACGTTATTTTGGATTTAAGTTTGTAATAATTAAAAATCAAGTGAAATTCTCATGTTAATGAGAAATTAAAATATACCAATGTCTCCTAAAATAAATGTAGTAAAATGTAAAAGTCAAAATATGACCCCACCAACACCACCCACTTTACAAATTACAAGACTACTAGAAGAGCAGTTAACCGCTCTGGGGTAAACAACCCCAATAGTATCAACAAAATAGATATCTTTCAAACAATTAGGAATGGATTCAAATAAAATAAAATCCTGCTCCAAGTTGTTGCCTTCATTGGCCATTGAGTCAGCAAAACCATTCCTTTCTCTGTGAACATGATTAAGCATTGGCACCCCCAAGGCTCTCATGAGGTACCTACAGTCAGCCAACAATGAGAAGTAAGTATGAGAACTATTGTTAATATCAGTAAGGAGGGAGATAGTTGTCATGGAGTCAGTTTCAAATATGACTCTATTATGAAGGTTGAGCGAGATGGTAGTTTGTAATCCATATCTAATAGCCCAAAGCTCGGCAACCAGAGAGGTGGTGCTACCCACATTTATTGCAATAGAAACAACAAAATTTCCATTGTCATCCCTCAAAATCCCTCCTGCTCCAGAGTGCCCAAGTTTTTCGTTCAATTGTATATTTGTGAAACAGAAATGAACTGCATTCAAAACTTAGAGTTGGTTTGCATCGAAACTTATTTAAGATGTAGAAGTTCAATTGTAACAAATTTTGCAGCCAAAGGCCATTTATGTTGTAATGCCGCAACTTGAACTAGATGAGTCCATCCTCCTGGTTAAGAATTTGAAGTGACAAAGTTCCACATAACAAGATAAACGAGACTAAGGATGTCAATCTCACTAGCTTTACGCTTCAACACATCCTTAGTTTTATTTATCTTACTTTGTGGTGCAATTTCTTCATGACTCTTCATTTATCTTGCTTAGTCTTACTAAATATAAATAGAGGATCTCATGGCTCCCTTTTCATTTTTTGTCATGTTTGCAAAACTATGGAATCTCTTTATTTGCTATAGATTAGATGTATTGAATTTCTTTGTCTGGATAAAATTAGAAAGAGTATAGTGACAGCGCATGAGTGGACAATTGGATGCACAGTGCAAAAATCAATTGCAATTGCCCAATTCATTTGATTGCAAGAATGAACATGGAATCATGAGATCCTCTATTTATATTTAGTAAGATAACACGTTTTTAACTTTTCAAAAGAAAAAAAAATTCTTTTTAAGTTTTTCACTCTTCTCCTTCATTTTTCTGTCATTTCTAGACTTTCTTTTTCTAACTCATTATAACGCAACAGTCTCTTTCGTCATCATACCTCCATACTCCGTCATGTTGGAACTCATGTTGCTTTCAAACTCTCAAGATCAGTTAATGCCCTCCTATCATTAGATCTGACAATAGTTTCTTCAATAAAACTATAAATCATACTAAATATTTAAAATCTTTCTTGGAAAGTTTGGATCGCCATTTTTTCCTATCCGGAACATGTTCCCGGACCGCAAAAGAACCGCGATCCGGATCGTATGAATTGGATCACGATTCCAGGGGGAGGCCCGATCCTGGTATCCATGACCAATAATAATACACCATATGTCAGCTTCACAAAGATGAATGAGAGAAATTATTAGATGGAATACTCCAACCACGTCATCTATGGTCCCAATGAATAATTGCGACAATTCAAAATTATTCCTAAAATTTTTGCACAAATTCAGCAGCAGGTTTAGCCCTAAGTTTCACAATGTGGGATTTACTAGTTATGATTAAGTCCACATATTTAGGATATTGATTAGATAGGGTTTTAGTGATTGTAAGAAAAAAATCTAAATTGTCACAATTTTATTATTCGGGACCATAGGTGACGTGGTGAGAGTGCTCTATCTAATATTTTATCGATAAATTGTGAAAAATCATCATGGGGATATATATATATTAGGTATGTGGGATGATAGGAGGTCCACCAAACATTTAAATAGGCCTCATTACAGTTGTTACACAAAAGACTACCTCAAAATTTAGCCAAAGCATCGGTGCATCTCTGGTTTATTTCAGAAAGTTATGTAACATCTTAAAGGGCCCTGCAATCATCAATAATAGGAGAAAGAAAACAATTAGAAGGATTTTCACAATTTCCTTGAATCACAAATATAACACTAGTACTATCAAACTCCACTTCTAGCTTAGAAATTTCGCTAAGTCAGCAATCAACAAACCATTTCTTACTGCCCAAAGTTCTACAACAAAATTAGTAGTATTCCCTAAGGATTTAGCATCGCTAGCTAACCAATGGCCCTTTATCATATATATTTATAAATGATTAACGTCATTACTTGATTTTAGCCTAAAGTCGAATTTGGATCGAAGCACAAATGGAGGGCCACATTCGGCACGAATAACTAGAGGTACTAATAGTTTTTTCCCTCTATTGAGTTGGGGTTCACCCGATGACTTCCCATTGTAGTCAACACTTTGTCGATGCATTACTCACTCATTGCCAAGTTGTATGCATTTGAATCACTGCTTCAACGTCTTAAAAACTATCGATTCCAGTTTAGGGTGAGTTATGTAGTGTTTAAAATCATTATTTTGTGTGATTGTGCTTCTTCTTTGGTTTTACTGTGTATTGTCACTTCACTGCATTTTCTTTGTTAACATTAAAATCCTTAAACTGAATCATGTTGACAAAGTATCCATTGAGATGGAAATTGCTTCGGACTGTGAAAGCTTAGTTTTGTGTATTAATAGCAATGCTAAACCACCGGCTGTAATTATATGGCGATTGTTGTAAGTATAAATCTTACTTTATATCAATTTTAAAACATAGTTTGTTGATACTTTTCTCACATGTCAATGGTTAATCTTGCGGTCAATGGTGACTTCGAAAATCTCTTTAAAAAGGTCATGATCAATTACCGTGAAGAAAATAGGATTGCCGATTACCTTGCAAAAACTAAAGATCACAACTATTCGGGATAAACATTATTTGAGATGGTGAATGAAGATAAAAAGGGTCACAACTATTCGGGAGAAACAATTTTTGAGATGGTGAATGAGGATAAGAAGGGTTATCTTGAGTTTCGTCTAAAGGGTTTTGTTGTTAGTTGGGGTTTGTTGTTAGTAAAACAAACATATTTTTGCTACATAGTTCTTTTACAAACATAGTTGGCTTATACCACTTTGTCTCATATTTTTTTGTAACTACAATGTATTTGAATTCATATAATATAATATATATATATATATTATGTATATCAGTTATAAGGACAAAATGTGTTCTAAACTTTTAAAGGCCATAACTTTTTTTTATGACCAAATACCATGATAGAGCATGAGGAACTTGTATCAAGTACATATAATATTTTAAAAAGATAAAAAATCGGTAAGATGTGCATGTTCAACATTACACAGCTGTTCATTGTTAGAAAAATACAAGACAATGGTTGAAGACAAGGCTTGAAACACGTTGTCAACGCTTTCCTAAAAGCGTTATTTGCCCCTTCTGTTGAACCCATATGTTTTTCATGATAACAAAATAAACCTAAGTATGATGACTAATGACTCTCATGAGTGTGCGGTAGTGCCTTTAATTGAGAAAGGTTATGATCAGCACAAGAAGCTTACTAGTAACACTATCACAGGAGGTGGCACAAGGATCTTAGCACCAAAGCTCGTAATTGAATATTCGAATAAATAAATGGGTTAATCGTGGCTGACAAAAAATTTACATGAAGACCCTCATGAAGACAGACCATATGAAGCCATTACAACACAAGTCAGAGTTTGAAGATTTGAAGAAGTGAAGAATTCTTTTTAATTGTTAGTGGCACTATCAAGCACAATAGTGAAGCGACTAACGAGTGGAGAAGTGATGCGACTAATGAAAGGATGACGTAAGTTAAGTTTAAACTCAATTCCAACCGTTTTAGCTAAGTTTTTGGAGATTTTTGCAAGCCTACTCACTCTCACTCCAGAATTTCGCTCCTAGCAGTCCAAGCTACTCTCTAGTGACTTTAATCTTTTTGTTTGAAATTTTCAGTCTTTGTTTTTAAGCTTATATTTTCGATAGACTGTATTCATGTTCAAACTTGTGTATCTCTGGTCGTTAGGGATCTTTTCTACACATTCTTTTTTGTTGCTTGTGGAAAGTGCGGGTGTGGACTTGTGGATTTGAGCTTCGGGTTTGAAACTTGATAGATTGTAAACGGCTTAGTGAAGGCCCGATTAACTTCACTGGTATAGTGGATTGAAAACTCCTTGGTGGTGAAACCCAAGGGAGAGGACGTAGGTTAGGAAGAGTCGAACCTCTATAAATCGAGCATATTATTCATTCTTCCCTCTACTTCTATCGTTCCAGTTTTATCATTCTCTCTATCTAATTTACTTACTATTTTCAATCTAAAGTTAATTGTTTTACTCTGTTTCGCTGTTGCAATCTAATTAACTTAGCTTTATTCCTTTTGCTTTTCATTAGTACAATCAGTAGCTATTTTCTTGGCCAAATATCCAATTTTGGCCTAAACCTTTTGAGAGTTGCTCAATTCCAGCCCAAACCTTCAAAGCGTTCCAAATTGGGCCTAAACATTTTCAAAACCCTCCAAATTGAGGCTAAGTGAGACGGAAATTAGAGAGTGTGGCACACGTTCTTGTTAAACACGTTAGAAGATAAATGCTCATGCTTACATGGAATTTTTGGACCATGTTAGTGTCCACGTGGATTTTTCAGGCCATGTAAGTGTCCACGTGGAATTTTCATATATAATATAAGCATAAAATTGGTGTAGAAATTGGAAAAAAGAAAAATAAAATAAAACATAATTCTTCCTCTCCCTAACTTATTTTTTTCTTTTTCTTTTCTTTTTTTAACTAAAACCATACATTCAAAGAACACTTTCATCATCTAAATCCTAGAATACACAACTGAGAAAATCAAAATTTTGAAGTTCAATTCAACTCCCTTTTAAAAATCAACCAAGAAAGGCAAGCACAAAATTCATCAAATACACAACTGCACAATCAAGAAAAACAAATAAAATTCAAAGGTATGAAAAAAAATAGAACCAAAACTTTTCCAGAAACTTTTGAGAAGATATAATACCACTTTTAAACTTTGCTACTTTAAGCCTTTATTAGCCATAATTTACTCCAACAGATTTACCTCCAAAATGGCTATAGAAAATGTCAAGTTGGGTTTTTCCTTGATTCTTGTGGCCATGCTTTGTTATGAAGCCACGGCTCAAACTGGTGCAACCAGTGCGCTCTTTCCTCAGCCACAATGCCTTTACTCGGCGCTCAATGGTGGTGGCTCATCTTTTGGCATTACCACAAACCAACCATATTTTAGCTCTGTCACTCGTTGGAGCTTGTAGCGTGCAAACGCCACCAGTCCGTCATACCTTCCATCGCCGACCGCCTCCATTGTCATCGAGAAACCCAATACAAACCGTCTCAAATTTCAGTAAATCAAGCCTTAGACACCCCTAAACAAGAATCCAAGCCACAAATCTTTTATACTTTGTCGAATATTCCTAGATCTAGCCTTACGCAAACCCCAAAAGCCCCTTTTTTTTCGAAATCTTAAGTCTTTCCTCTTCTCCAAGACTCAAAAAACTCTGCAAATATGAACCCGTAATGAAGAGAAAGAAAAAAGTTTTTTTTTGGTAAAACTAGGTTAGGTTTTAGAATTTAATAAAAAATATTTTTCTTAAATAAATAAATTTTTTAAAAAATTAATAATGTCAATGCCATGTGGCCATAAAAAATGCCACGTCGTACCGTTAGTAACGGTAACAGCGCGTGTGCCACACTCTCTAATTCACGTCTGACTTAGCGCAATTTGGAGAGTTTTGAAAATGTTTAGGCCTAATTTGGAACGCTTTAAAGGTTTGGGCTAGAATTGAGCAACTCTCGAAAGCTTTAGGCTCAAATTGGGTATTTGACCCTATTTTCTTATTAGTGCTTTTAACTGTTTGACAGAAAACCCAAAAAAGTTTGAAAAAGCTATTTACCCCCCTCTAATTGTTTGCATATGGACCAAAACCTTCTTCTCTGTAGAGATGATGCAAATATTTTTAGTGGATATGGCAAGCCTTTGGTTTTCTGCACCCAAAAATAGTGAAGAAAAACTCAATCGGAAAAAAATGAAGTTTTGATTTTAATCTTTTCCTACGGTTTTGTTTCTAAGAATGAGAGAGTTGTAGTTTTCTAGATGTAAAGACAAGTTGAAATTCATGCTCACTGCAGCAAAGGTGTTTTACATTCTCAATCTTGATCTGACTCCAATCGCTGATCCAAGTGATGATGATACCGAAAATCAGATTGCCCTAAGGAAGAAAATAGAGAAAGATGTAGGTGTGTGTAGAGGACTCATCCCCAATTCTCTGTCAGATTGTATTTACGATCTCTATACATCCGAGGAGTCTGCACTCAACATATGGAATGCATTGGAATTTAAATACAAGGCTGTGGAGGCAAGTACCAAAAAGTTTCTTGTTTCAAAATATTTTGATTTAAAGTTTAACGATAATAAGTCTATTTTGCAACAAGTACATGAATTACAAGTGATAGTGAATCAATTGTGAAATGCCGAAGTTGATCTTCTCATTGCCTTCCAAGTTTGAGCAATTGTGACCAAGTTGCCAAGTGCATGGAATAACTTTCGAAAGAAATTGCTCCATGATTCCAAAGACTATACTTTGGAAGAGGCTGAAACATCTTCAGATTGAAGAAGAGTCAAGGGGAAGAGATAAAGATGTTGAGCCTGTTAATGAAAATAACAAGGCTAATGTTCTCAACCGATCATCCAATCCTAGCAGCAGCAAGCAAAATAAAGGGGCTTCGCTTGGTCCAAAGAAGGAGCAAACAAAGTTCAAGAAAGTGAAAAATGGGGACTGATTTGTATGTGGTAAATCCGGTCATTATGCAAGGGAGTGCAGATTCAAGAAAGTACCAAAAGTAGAAGCAAATTCCATTGACGTGGATGAAGACATTGTGGCATAAAAGGCTTGCACATATTGGTTTAAGTACCATGAAAAGAATGGTAAAATGTGACATAATTAAGTGTAATGTCAGTGAACTCAAAATTGTGAAATATGTGTAGAGTCTAAAATAAAAAAAAACTTTTAAAAGTGTTGAAAGGACTACCAATTTGCTAGACTTACTCCATTCTGATATATGTGAATTGAATGGTATTCTTACAAGAGATTTAGTAAAATCAACCTCAAAATTGATGGGTTTGACACTCCTAGATTTATCTACCAATGATGGCAACCCTACCTAAAATTATGAAATGAATAATTAAGTTTCAAAGGGTAAGAACAAGCCATTGATAAGTGGATGTTGAAGTACATAGTACTTGTTGTTATTGATTGACGGTTGAGTATCAAAACTCTTAATGAAATTCAGTTTTGGAAACAAGTGTCTTAAAGTGACAAAGGCACTAAAAGAATTTCACCTATATGAAATTAAAAGTGGTGCCGCTTCGATTGAAAGTTTGGGAGTAACTTTCATGAAAGTTCATGAAAGTTGGATAGTACATGCCCATAATAAGTGCTAAATAAAAGGATATGATGCTTATGTGTATATCAACACCGGTGCTATCATAAGGAATAACTAGTTCAAAGCTTCATGCTACTAGAGATTTCGATTTCACTTTGTGTCTATTATACTAAGGTAATGTTCAAATCAAAAGATACATTACTTATAGATAGGCATGATGGATCTTCTTTAGAAAAGAAATTCAATTTTGAACAAGTGGGAGATTGTTGGAGTTTTTTTTTTTTTGTTGCAAAAGCAAAACTACTAGAATCCGTTTGGAGAGGTTTGTTCAAATTTGAATTTGTTGTAACTGCTATAGATATGGACGGATACATTGTATCTAAAGAGTTGTGTCTTTACAGACATATCTTTTCATAGTTATAAGATCGGAAGTTGTTGTTTGAAAGACATCTAGAAAACTACAACTCTCTCATTCTTAGAAACAAAACTGTAGGAAAAGATCAAAATCAAAACTTCCTTTTTTTCCGATTGGGTTTTTCTTCACTATTGTTGGGTGCAAAAAACCAAAGACTTGTCATATCCACTAAAGCTATTTGCATCAACTCTACAACAATCTCAAGAGGA
The DNA here is from genome assembly GCA_001974805.1 of Corchorus capsularis. NCBI lineage: Eukaryota > Viridiplantae > Streptophyta > Magnoliopsida > Malvales > Malvaceae > Corchorus > Corchorus capsularis. Next base: position 11,319 of record AWWV01007421.1, read on the forward strand.
GAAGGGGCAAATAACACTTTTAGGAAAGCGTTGACAACGTGTTTCAAGCCTTGTCTTCAACCATTGTCTTCTATTTTTCTAACATTCATCATAAAAAATAGGTTGGGGTCAATAAGTCTAGGTAGAAACAAAATTCTATAATAGTATCTCCTTCTAGCAACAAATCTAAGGAGATTTAGATGTTAAACAAAGTCTTAAACATTTGTTCAAAGTCATTCTGATAAAAGAATTATGACATCAGGTTTACAAAAAACCTGAGTGATGCTCGTCCGCCATCTCAGCAACACCCTTAGTTAATTTCAGATATATTATTCACTTTTCCTTAACAAATCTCATGAAAACAAGTAGTTTAAAGCTCATAACAGCCATCTCATGAAAATCCCTGCGCCTAGCCTTTGTTGAGGTTCTCTTTGGTTTGACTAGCAAACAAACACCTTCAAAGTTCGCACGAAAACGTTTACCTCCGAATAACCTCTTTCTCACAGTTCGAGTACACATATCATTCAACAAAATGCTTAACAAGCCCCTAAGTACATTTTGAGTTCCAATTGTCAGTATTACAATTTGATCCCATTGTCAGTGTTTTTTTTTGCGCTCGGTTGTATGATTGAGGTGATTTTTTTAATCCACCTAATTTCTTGAGATGAACGCAGTGGCAGGCTATCATTTGTGATTATTCATTCGTATCATTTGGTATGAATTTCATGGAGAAATTACATCACATTCAAGAGTTGTTTGAGGATTAATGATGCGGGACAACTTTCATACAAAAAATGGTTAAATGTGGTCAAATTCCAAATTCATGTGTGATTGAAAAAATTGGAAGTTCAATGGACAATGTCCAATTCGTACAAGTTTAGGGGGTTAAAATGTGTACTAAGTAATTGGTTTTTAGTTTCTTCTTACAAGTTTAGGGTTAAAACCCTTTCTTCTTATATTTTGCTCAAATCGAACTAATTGCTCAAATGTCTCACAAGTAGCAGCCTCAACCAAGGGTATCAAACTCAACTAAAAAAGATTGTTGTAAGTTTTCCATTTTCATTTTTTTTATTGTATATGAAAAGAGATGAGGTATGAATTTTACTCTCCCTTATCAAACATTCTCTCATTATTATTCTCCATGGCTTTTAAGTTCTCACTCTCCCTGAATGCAGAAGGCTATTGACTTAAACAATAGAAAGGGCCATTCCTATCAAAATCAACGGTTATTCTCTCACAATTCTGTACTTTTACAACTCACTTGAAGCTATTATCTTTGTTATTGGGTCACAACATATTTAAACATAAACAAATGAAAGAAATTTCACAAAAAAAAAAGATATACAAATTTTTGTTTACAAGTATTAATTTCTTCTTACAAAGACTTGAGTTGACTCAATTTGTAGTTCCATGCTCTTTGAAAAAATTTTATTCTCATATCCAAGTTTTACTATGTGGTTTTTGTCCAACATGATGTATTAATGTTTCTATAACGTTTATTTGTTATTTGGCCTCTACACAGTGACGGAGCCACATGAGATTTAGGAGGCCATTGTCCAAGAATTTTAGAAATTTGAATTATATATATAGGTTTATGTAATTTTTTGAGATTAATGGCTAATTATTAAGTAATGGCCCGTTCAAAAATCATCAATGGTCCCTCCAAAAATATTATAATGGTTTCTAGAAAAAAAAATTATTCTCGACCTATAAATTAAATATGTTTTAGATGGAAATTAAGATACAAATTTAAAACCCATATTTATGAACTAGTTAAATAATGGGTTTATATATAATACATCGTCAGTGTAATTTAGCAGATTGCACAAGCGGGTCTTAAAGGGTGACATGTGTCCCCTAGGGACTAGATTGAAATATTTAGCATTTAATTAATTCAGAAAATGGACATGTGTCAACTCCACAACCTGCTTGTGGAGTCCAAAATTTACACCGCCGGTGTATCAAATAATTACCCTTAAATAATTTATGAATAATATATATATATATATATATATATATATCGGTAGAGTTTATAACTAGTTAATAGGATTTTATTTTCTCAATCTTATCTTTTCTTCTCTGATTCGAATTTCAAATTCGAAATTTCTTTCACGGTGAATCCTTTTTCCTCCTTTCAACCTTCCGTTATCAAGAACTAGGGCTAAATAACCAATTCAGGATATAACGTTTGCCGCACCAATCAATTTGGGATATAACATTTGAGAATGATCATTTCAGGATATAACGTTACCCAATAGGATCAAATCAGGATATTTCCTAACGGACTGTCCGATTTGAATTACACGCATCGTGAAGTGATTATGTGGACGCCACGTGGATGCCACATAGATGCCACGTGGATGCCACATAGATGCCACGTAAGAAAATAAAAAACATTTTAAAATGCAACAAAATAAGAAAATAAAATAAATAAAAGAAATTAATTAATAAATAAAAAAATCAACTTAAACTATTAATTTTTATTTTTCTTTCTTTCAGCCGCCCACCACCCATCTCTACAGATTTACTCCTATTCAATAACAACTCCTTTTTGTTTTATCCTTACTTTTTGGATCAAACAAGTCTAAAGAAGTTAAAAAAAATATGAACACAGAGAACATTGATGAATATGAACAACCATCTTCTTCCTCCAACAACTCACAAAACCATCTTCTTCCTTCCAACAACTCACAAATGTTAATTCTTTTGCTATCTCATTGATACAAATTTTAATTAATATGTTAATATCAGAACAAAATATAATCGCTACCCAAATTCAAAAATTCAATTCCTCTGCAACCCAGAACCCCCAAACAAAAATCCTTAAAAAAAATCCCATCAAAACCCATCAATCTTACCAGAAATATTAAGCATTTTTGGCAAGACAACATGGAGCTTGAGATCCCCTTCATATGAATTACGTCCTTTTTACTGAACTAAGGGAAAAATCCCCTTTCATTGCTTACCAGAAATATTAGGCGTTTCTGTCAAAAGCTTTAAGCACAAAAATCAAACGTAACTCCCCCAGTCCACAATCGCACTAAAAAGTTAAAACACAAAAAAACAAAAAAGGCAAGTCAAGCTGTTGAATTGAAACGCATAAGCTCTCTTCCTTTGTCTCTATAAAAATGAAATAAAATCACCAAATAATTGGCATTGGCAAGTGGCAACCCCATCTGTGCTCTAATGGAAACCTCTGCTTCCTCGTACCCCATCGCGCCTGGCTTGCCGAGCAGACTTTGTTTCTTCCTCCTATGAAGAATTAAGCCGTGCGAGAGGCCGCTCCGGTTCCCACATGGAGAGGACTCTCTGTTGGTTCGACCTGGTTGGCTTGGGAATTGGGGGCATGGTCGTAGCCGGAGTGTTTGTCATCATCGGCAGAGCCATCGTCTTTATGCCGCCCCTGCAATCGTCATCTCTTAGGCCAATTTTTTCCTCTTTTATTTTAAATAATTTTTTCTTTTTTCATATGGCTTAAGAAAATTACGTGTCTTTTTTAATAACTTTACGCGCTTTCACGCGTGTAATTCAAATCATGAAGTCCGTTAGGAAATATCCTGATTTGATCCTATTGGGTAACGTTATATCCTGAAATGATCGTTCTCAAACGTTATATCCCAAATTGATCGGCACGGCAAACGTTATATCCTGAATTGGTTATTTAGCCCAAGAACTAGTTTGGGTCTTGGGTTCTTATTTTTCCTATCTGTTTGTTTCGTCTGCTCTACTGTGATTCAAATTATTTCTCTAAGGGATTGCCTCTAATTCTATTTATGGCAGCGGCGGCAGAGCTTTCCAATTTGTGTTCTAATCTTTCTCTCCAAGAGGCAGATCGACCGAAGGTGATTATAAGTAAGGATCTGATAGAGGAAGGAGATAGCGGGGCTGTGTTCTTCTCTTTGATTGGGAAACTTTTAACAAAAAGGAAAGCCAATCTGGAGGGAATGAGAACGACGTTATTCAATGCTTGGAAGCTCGAGATGGGTTTGATAGTAAAGGAGCTTGGAGATAAGCTCTACATGTTCCAATTTGAGGATGATGCAGAGAGGGATCGGGTTTTGGTAACTCAGTCGTGGCATTTTAACAGGATCCTGTTGGTCCTGAAGGAATATGATGGAGTTGAAAGGCCTGAGGAGGTGGATTTCACTTATTGCCCGATTTGAGTGAGGATCTTTGATCTTCTTCCGATATTGATGACACCAAAGGTTTGGGCAGCTGTTGAAGAGCTACTAGGGCCTGTTTTGGAGATTGATGATCAACAGTGAGGGGGTTTCATAAGGGTTCGAGTCAAGATGGATGTTACAAAACAAGTTCAGGATAAGTACATAGTTTCTTCCCCGTTTACCGATATAGAAGTTGAGTTTCAGTATGAATCAATGCCGGATATTTGTTTATTTTGTGGTATGTTTGATCATCTTAGTGAAAATGATTGTCTGGTTGCTACTGAGATGCGATTGAGGCAAGGCTTTGTGACTAAGCGGTATACAACTAGGATCAAGGCAGAGTCGCTGAGATTCGAATCCAGCAGGTTCCATAGTGGTGATGGTAGTTTCCGGTTGGGTGGTTCGGATTCTCGCCGGTCAAGCCCGCTCTCGGTCCCATCAGAGTCTTCAATGCATTCAGCTTGGAGGGGGGCGGGGGGCGTTTAATACAGCAATCTCTAACGGTGGGGGACAATCAGCGGAGTAGCAGACCCCATGTTGACAGCATGCTTTTACGGGGAAAACAGGTGGCGCATGCACTGTTTTCGGAAGATGACTCGTGTGAGGTCCTATCTCGGATGCCGGAGAAAGAGGGGCCGAAAATTGTGGAGCAAGGGGAGGTTGTTGGAATAGTTGAGAAAAGGGTGGAGACGGTTCCTAAGAGAGTGGAGCTATCTGCTACTTTCTAGGATGAGGCAGCTGAACTCTATGAGGATTTGGGTTTGCATTTGGAGTCGGGATAAGTAGAGAAGGGTATTGGGCCATCGAATTTGGGCCTGGGTTTTACGGATCAGACTGTTATTAATAGTGGGCTGAGTAATGTAGATAGTGGCCTGGTTGGTGAGATACCTAGCGTTGGGCTTTCTAATGCAGGCTTGGGAGAAGCAACTGCTCCAGTGGTTTCGAGTCCAATGGAGGGGGCTTTATCAGAGCAGAATCTTGCTTTGTTGCAGAATGATAAGGTAAAGCAATTGCTTTCTAATTTAGCTGATTCAGTTCCTTTTGTTTTTGGAACACACTCTTTTTCTTCTTCTTCTACTAGACAAGTGAGGAAATGGAAAAAAGCAGCCCGTGGATCACAAGTTTCCTCTCTTGATGTGGTGGCAGGACAGAATAATGTCAAGGAGAGGAGGAAGAGATTGTCTAGTAGTAGTATTTTGATGCAAAACAATGGAGGATTGGTGAAAAGGTGTCGAGAGCATGCTATGGAGGTGGATTTAGTGGGTTTTGTTGCCCGAGATGCTGAAGGTCTAGCTACACATACTTCTGGTAATAACGTTTTGGAAGCTGTGGCGGAACAGGAAGATGCGGTTAGTACAAGTTCTACCAATGTTTTAGCGGCAAAGATAGTCAATGTGAACCATCTTTGCCAATCTCCATGAATTGCTTAGTGTGGAACTGCCGAGGTCTCGGGGCGCCTCGGGCAGTTCGTTGGTTAGTTGATTTAATTAAATGTAATAAGCCTTGTTTTTTTATTTCTTTGTGAAACTAAGAGAACTATTACTGAGATGGATTGGATTAGATCTCCTTTAGGTTATGATTTTTGTTTTGCTATGGATTGTAATGGCCGTTCTGGTGGTTTGGCTTTTTTATGGATGGCTGATAATAATGTTTCACTTTTGTCTAACTCTTTTTTCCATATTGATGTTCGTATTAGTATTGATGATAATGATGGTTGGCGTTTTACTGGTTTTTATGGGAGACCAGAAACTTGTAAAAGACATGAATCTTGGTCTCTTTTTCGTTCTTTACGTGATCGGTCATCTCTTCCTTGACTCTATGCTGGGGATTTTAATGAGATAGTTTCAAATACAGAGAATGAGGGGTGGCAATGAGGCCCAATCGGCAAATGAGTATGTTTAAATCTGTAATTGAGATTTGTAAGATTTATCAATTGCCTGTAGTAGGTTCTTTGATGACTTGGCACCGTAGGATTAAAGAGGAATTGGTGTTTGAAAGGCTTGATAGGAGTTTTGCAACAGAGTCATGGTGGAGTAAATTTGGTTTTTCAGTGGAAAAACATTTGTTGTCTTCTATGTCGAATCATCTTCCACTGTTGACTAATATTACTAATCGAAAATAGGGGAATTTTAAAAGCAAACGTAGGTTTAAGTTTGAAGATATGTGGTGCTCACATGAGAATTTTGAACAAGTAGTTAAGGAGCCTTGGGCCTCATCTAGATCATACATGGAATTGAAATTAAAGCATTGTGGTTTCGCTTTGGATAGGTGGAATAAGTTGGACTTTGGTAACTTACAGCATAATATAGCTCGTAAAAAAAAAGGAGTTTGACAAGCTTTACTCAGTTTGTGGATCGGGTAATAAGGACAGGTTTGAAGAGTGAAAATTGGAGCTGAATGAGTTATACGGGAGGGAGGAAATGCTTTGGCGCCAACGTTCTAAGGCATTATGGCTAAAGAATGGGAATTGAAATATTAAGTATTTCCATTCAGTGGCTAGTGCTCGTGATGTGCCAAGGGATTATCATGGACATGAAGAGCACAATGGAGATCATGGAGAGGTTGATCAAGGTCTTGAAGGAAGCATGGACAAGCTTGAAGAAGGAGGAGGAATCGCAAACCCTAATTCAAGTAGCATGGGAATCCAAATCCTACTTCAAATGCCAACCAAGTATCAATAAGTCTCTCCAAATTTCTTCTCTTTGATTGCACCAATTGATTCCACCAATTCAAAGCATTCTCCGAAAACTCAAGGGTAGCAATTTGCACCTTCTTGGATTCGGCATGGGGGTGATAGTCAAAGTACATGTCCAATTTTGACTCCCACTCCAAGTAATCCGATAGTGACCCTCTCCCATTGAATTTAGAGATTTTGTACTTGATGTTGTCTTTAGGCTCTTCTCTTTCAACTCCCCTTCTAAGCCGCATGTTTTCATTGATTGTTTGACCTCCAAGCTCTTGTTGTCTCAATCTCTCCATAGGATCGATTCTAGGAATAACTTGTCTTGGTGGTGGAGGTTGAACTCTCTCATTGTTTGCGGCATTGCCTCTTTGTTGAGGAGGTTGAACTTGTTGATTTTGGCCATCCTTTACTTGTTGGACATCAATAGCCAAAGCATCAAATTTAGTATCCATAGCATCCAGTCGTTGCATTAGAGCTTGCAACATAGTAGCCAAATCGGCTTGATTTTGTTCTTCTTGTTGACCCTTCATGGTACCTACAAAAGAACAAAGATTAGTAGTAAAAATTCCTCACAAGTGTGTGTGTGTGTGTATACCTTGATTGTGCTCTCGTGTTTGCACTCAACCTATGGATTGGCGGTCCACTACTCTTTTGATGATCTCACAAGATTATGTCTTTTACTAGTTTCAATAGGCCTAATAAGAGCAACTCGTTAGAGAACTCCTTTCTTCTCGTGACCTACTTGAGGAACAAACAATTAGTAGCAAAAATTTTTGTGAATCAAAGGAATGTGATCTAAACCAAAACCAAACCACTTATACAGGCCTTTTATATCGATTTCCTTCTCCAAAATTGCTGCACAAAAACTCAATCAAAACAACACAAATTAACTAAATCAATTAGTTAAAAACCCTAGTACCACTTGAATCCAATTTTGTACCACTTATCTCCAATAGGGTTTGTAAACTGAAATTCTTCAAATTAAACTGCAATTCACAGCAAAAGCAACCCAAGATACTCAAATCAAACACTCAATTAGGGTTAATTGCAACAAATTGAACCAATTGCACAAACAAAACCCTAATCCCAAATAACCGGATAAGAACCCTAAAATCCTAAACTGCGATTAGAGCTACAGATTTTTTGATTTTTTTCAGTATTTTTCCCAGAAAGATCACACTAAAAGAAGTCTATAGCTCAAATTTCAAAGCTTTTCGAGCTCAAACGAGTCCAGAACAAAAATCACAAGTTTCTGGTCAATTTTTTTATATTTTTTTTATATTTTTCGATATAACTACTAGTTATAAGGAAATCAAATCTGAAATTTTAAAGCAAACGGAGTTAAGATGAATCGGCTATGATTTTTCAAAGTTTCTAAATTTTTGATTTTTCAAGGTAGGGTGTGATATGACCTAGATGAACTTTGGTGGATGAAAAACTTGATGAATGATGGATAGAAGGATAGATTTACCGGTTGAAGATGACAACCTATGCTCTGATTACCAATTGATACGAATCTAGTTGAGTTAGATTCAAATCCACCTTTGAATAGCCACCAAAGTCGACTTGAAACACCAAAACTTCTAGACTAGTAGAATTCGATAAATCTAACCTAGTCTTCTTCTTCGTTCGTTGGCCTTAAGCTCTCAATTAGACCTGTAATTGAACACTTAAGATCACAAGATTCACAAACAATTAAGCAATCACAACCTAATTGTTTGTTAGGACTCTACAAGATTGAAGAACCCTAAGTTTGCTCAAACTAGAACAATGAAGCCAAATAATCGATATGCGTGAATAAACCTCTCAATTTTATTGATAACTTGACTTGTGTTTACAAGAGGGGAATGGTCCCTTTATATAGTAGTAGGGGACGCCCCTCATCCTAATCCTAAAGCCTTAAAGGCGGTATTACATAAAGGAAGGATCAAGGAAATTGCCTACTCCTTGTCCTACTAGGAAAAGTAAATAACATAACTTAATTAAATAAGGATTGGACTTAGTCAAACAAGGCCCAACCCAATGTCTTCTAGACTAATTAAATAGCTAATCTAAGATAGAACTAAGGCCCAATTGGCCGAATTACACAATGAAAGGATCAAGGCTCAACGATTTCAAGCAAGATGCATAGCTTGGAATCGTTGGGAATATTCCTTGGCTTATGATCTTCAATTCTCTCCAATTGATCTTCAATGGACTTCAAGCCTTCAAGATGAGTTCGAACAAAGCCCAATAAATGCTTCCTTGAACCTTTTAGCCCTAGCCCTAGTCGTAGGACCTAATGGCATCTCTAAAGGATCAAATGGCCGATTATGCTTCTCCTTGCTATTTGAAGTAGGATTTGTGATTCCCATGCTACTTGAATTAGGGTTTGCGATTCCTCCTCCTTCTTCAAGTTTGTCCATGCTTCCTTCAAGACCTTGATCAACCTCTCCATGATCTCCATTGTGCTCTTCATGTCCATGATAAGCCCTTGGCGCATCAGGTCGTAAAAGGAAATCTTTTATTTCACACATCCATGATGACTTGGGTAATGAATGCTCTAATCCCAGGAGGGTTCAACGCATTATTTCAAATTACTTTACGAATATCTTTACGTCGGCTAACCTAAGTAATGAAGCAATTCAGAAGATGCTTTCAACTATGGAAAATCGGATGAGTGAGGATATGAGAACAAGATTGGATGCTATGTTCACGGCTAATGAAGTTAAAGAGGCCATTTTCCAAATGTCAAGTTCTAAGGCACCAGGGCCGGATGGGTTTTCTCCGGGGTTTTTTCAGAAACGTTGGCACATAGTGGGAGTGGATGTGACTACCTTTGTGCTGGATTTTCTTAATAATGGTAAGCCTCTCCCGGATATAAACCACACTAACATAGTCTTAATTCCGAAATTAAAGGAGTCTAAATTGGCTTCAGATTTTCGGTCAATTAGTTTATGTAATATGATTTTTAAAATAGTGTCGAAAGTTTTGGCAAATCGTTTGAAAGAATTTCTTCCAGCCATAATTGGAGAAAATTAGAGTGCTTTCGTACCAGATAGGCTGCTTTATGATAATGCGATGATTGCTTTCGAAACCGTCCATTTCATGAAAAACAAAAGAACTGGTTGACAATCCCATATGACATTAAAGTTAGATCTTAGTAAAGCATACAATAGAGTTGAGTGGCCATTCTTGGAGGCTACAATGAAAGCTATGGGTTTTCCACCTAGATGGATTTCGATGGTAATGGAATGCGTTCGTTCTGTTACGTATTTTGTGATAGTGAATGACGTGCAGTGCCCGCGTTTTATTCCGTCTAGAGGATTACGACAAGGTGATCCTTTGTCTCCATATTTGTTTTTGTTATGTATGGAGGTCTTTTCGTGTATGATTGATTCAGCTAGTGGGACAGGTTTGCTTCATGGGGTTTCCGTATCAAGATCAGCTCCTCGGACATCACACTTATTTTTTGCTGATGATGTTTTCTTATTTTTGAAAGCTTCCATATCCAAGTGTCAGGTAGTGTTGTCTTTGTTGAAGGATTTTGAATCTGCATCAGGTCAGAGAATGAATGTGGACAAATCATCTATACTGTTTAGCGCTAATGTTTGGGTGTCAATTAAGGATGAGATTATGAGATTTTTTGGAATTAGCCGGGTATTAGATCGGGATAAATATCTAGGCCTTCCGATTATGGTAGGTAAATCAAGGACAAGGGAACTGTAGTTCTTAAGAGAGCGGCTTCAGAATAAGATTAAAAGTTGGGAGTCGAAGTTATTTTCTCGTGTGGGTAAAGCAGTGATGATAAAGGCGGTAGCTCAACGATCCAGTATACCTAATGAGTGTTTTCCTGTTCCCAAAATCTTTTGTGCAAGAGTTAAATTCTATTATCGCTAAATTTTGGTGGGGTAGTACAGAGAGTAGGAGGAAAATCCACTGGAAGAACTAGGAATCACTATGTATTTCGAAGGCGGATGGAGGCCTAGGTTTTAGGGGCTTTGAAGCTTTCAACTTATCTTTGCTTTCTAAGCAATGTTGGCGCCTTATTCGAAATCCGGACTCCTTGTGTAGCCGTTTGTATATGGCGAAATACTTCCCAACATGATATTTCTTGAAAGCCCAACTAGGTTCTAATCCTTCGTTTGTTTGGCGCAGTTTACTTGTAGGTAGGAAAGTAATTTGAAGCAGGCTCACGATGGAGAATAGGTTGTGGAAACCTTGATGTGTGGGAAGATTATTGGCTTGATAACCAAAATGCTTGCCGCCCTTTACCACGTTTTCAATCCTACAAGCCACCATTGTGAGTGGCAGAGCTGTTGGATCTTGATAACAGGGCTTGGAATGTTGATATGGTGCTATATATGTTTGAAGAGGAGGATGTTTGGCATATTTTGAGCCTTATTGTGCCTCGACAGCCGATACCCGATCGTTTGATTTGGAATGATAGCAAAATGAGATGCTTTCCGGTGTGCTCTGCTTATTATATTGCGAGAGAAATATTGGGCAGAGGTGACATGCTTGCTGGTGATAGGCCGCCTATATTGAAGCTGATATGGAATTCAAATGTACAACCTAAAGTAAAGTATTTTGTTTGGCGTATGGTTTGGAATATACTGCCAGGAAAGATTATTTTGCGACATAGAGGCCTTGATATTAATGATAATTGTGAAGTTTGTGGGAGCTGAATCATCTGTTTACCATGTATTCTTTAGCTGCTGATTATGTGAGCAGGTTTGGGAGATTGCCTACCCATGGGTTCCTCTATGCTTAGAGCAGTGGGATACAGAGACTGAATTCTGGAATTATTTTCTAATAAAGGCGGCATTGGTAGGTCAACTAGGCAGAGTTTTTTTATGTCTTGTGGGCTTTATGGAATAATAGGAATAAAGTGTTATATGAGTCAGTTTGTGCCACACCTACTGCTTTGGTGAAGTATTGTGCATCAATGGAGGTACAAAGTTCTTATGACACAGTTAATGTCGCTGAAGGTTCTTTCGGTCAAGGCAAACGGTTTGGCTTCCTCCACCCCCAGGCACACTAAAAAATAAATTCAGATGCCTCATTTTGTGCTACTAGAGGAGAGGTGGGCTTAGGGGTTGTCATTCGTAATAGTAGCGGAGAAGTTATCGTTTCGGTTTTGAGGCAAATAAGCTGTGTGTCGGATCTGTTATATGCTGAGGTCCATGCAATATTGTTTGGTTTTGAACTGGCTCTGGAGCACGGAGTGGATAATTGTATGATAGAAAGCGACTCCCTAGCTGCGATTAATGAAATTAATAAGCACGGTGTCTTTTTGGGAAGGGGGTGTTTTGATAGATGAGATTAGGGATTTGGCATCTTTATTTGACAAATGTACTTTTCATTTTGTTCATAGAGAAGCCAATGTTTTGACACATAGGATAGCTAGTTTAAGGCTTGATGATGTGTGGTGCGAGAGTGTTCCTCCTGGTGTTTTGTAATCCCGTTTTTTCTCATTAATAAAAGTTTCATATTAATCCAAAAAAAAAGTTATACATGAAAGCTTTTGAAAATTTGAAATTATAGTAAATTACTAATTTTTAATTTTGAAATTCTTCTTTGTAAATGTTCTTGAAAGATTTTTTTTTAGCAAAATGTTCTTGAAAGAACTATATATGAACTATATTGACTATTTTAATATCCTCAATACTTAAAAAAAAGATTATACCTATCTTAGGTCTTTTTATTGTCAAAATTCACAATTAAATTGGTTTTCGAATTAACTCGTGTCAATTGTTACACTTACACTCTTTTTTTTTTTTGGTACCGAACAATTAATTTACACTCATACTATTAGTTGGTTAATAATAATGGTTACAAACAAAAGAGAGGGCAGCCCGCCCCGAGGGACAACAACAGTCGGCGTGATTTTTTCTATCATGTGTGTGGGTGTGGCATTGGTTACTCAACAGATTTTTTTTTCTTCCTTTTCCCCTTTTGGTTGATAAAACATATTGTGATTTGAATTATGAGAAGCGAAGCCATTCCTTAACCATTCCCATTTCCCACCATCTTTTCTTTTCTGGTAGATAGATAGAAACAAGTAAAAGCCACAAAGCAAAGCAACGAGAAATTGATTCAAAGCTAGGCCAAGGCCAGGCAGCAGCGGGGTAATAATTCTTTTCTTCTTACCCAAAAACAATAGAAACCACACGAACTCACACAAGCAAGGAAATAAAATAGAATAATAATATATATTATATTATTATGAGTTAAAAGAATAAACAAGAATCTGAATTTAGAGTCTTTCTTTCTGATTACCATATATATATATACTGCATATTTGGGATTGGGAAGGGAAAGAAAGGGGGAAAAGACAAAATCTACAAGTTTGTTAATTCATCTTGTGTTGGAAACTTGAAACAGATAGATAGCTGTGAGCAGCAGCAGCAGCAGCGAGGGGCGAATTATGGCAACATCGTCAAGCTCATCAGTAGTTTCGGGAATCCCACTCCCCCAAAGAAGATGGGAAGGCCGAAGAAGCACAGTTAGGGTTAATTGCCCTGTTCCTGCTGCCGCTTCTCTGCCTTTGACCCGTTTCCATCTTTCCCCAACCCCTGCCGCTTCTAGGTAATCTAATTTTAATTTAATTTGCATTTATAAGGACTCCGCTTACAGTTTCTGCAATTTCTTTATTTTATATTGATAACTTTGTACAATATAGGGGAGTAGTTTTGAATTATCAGTTTTCTTGATTAAGTGTTGTCTCAATTCTCAACTGGACTGAAATTGGGGTTATATATTTTTTTGGTGGATGAAGGTGGCAAGGTGATGTTAGAAATAGCAATACTATTGGATGGGCATTCCAGAATAAGACTCATAATAATACTAGTATTAGGAATAGGAAGTTGAAGAAGAGCAATGCTCCCAAAGCATCGAAATGGAATTACCCTGTCTCTCTGTCACAACGGTACAACAAGTCAACACCCTGCTGCTCCTCCCTTAACCGCAAGTGCTATCTCAAGACACCCCACTTGCCTCTCACAACATCTGCACCGACTTTCTTTCTTGACAAATCCTGGTTTCCTCTTTCCAACTCCAACACTGTTTCTGTAAGTTTTTTTTTCTTCTTTCAACCACTCTGACCTGAATATAATTTTTTCACTCTATAGTTTCATCTTATAAATCATTTTCAGGGCAATCGTATCTCCGCTCCCCGTGCGACTGTTGGTCCAGATGAACCACATGCAGCAAGTACTACCTGGCCAGATGGTCTTCTTGAAAAACAAGATCTTGATTCATTATATCCGCAATTACAAACTGAATTAGAGGCATTTTTATCTACTGAACTTCCTTCTAATCCAAAGTTACATCGAGGACAATTGAAAAATGGCCTCCGCTACCTTATCTTGCCAAATAAAGTCCCGCCAAACAGGTATAATTTACCTTATTGGCAAACTATATGGTTTTAACACAAAATATATATATATCTGAGATGAATTAATAGTGCCTCTATATTAGCCTTTTACTGCAAGAAGGAATGTTTGTTTTCCCTCATTGTAGGTGTTAAAATTAGCTAATTACATTTACACTGATCTATTGACTGCAAAATTTTGCATCAACCTGCACTTGGTTGTTATATTCAGAACCCTTCTCAATTCCTATTAATCATGAACTGAGGAATTAAGCGATCCCCAAGCTCAATCTTCAGCTGTTGACATTAGTTCCTTAGTCTTATACATGGTGCTTGTGAAGAATGTCAGTTATTTTACATGTCACATTTTTCCTTCTACTTTTGTCTTAGCATTTGATTCATATGTTGATTAAATACAGCTGAGAAGATGTGCCAAAATCTAGCTACTGGTGTTTTTTTTATGCCAATGCAGTTTTTGTATTGTGCACCATGACCATTGCTTTCATGCATTCTTCTAATTAGGCATAGACTGGTTGTGTTCATGATTCATAATAACCTTGAGTTTGAAAATTAGCTTCTTCAGATGTTTGCATTTCCTATTATGCCAAAATAATAGTACTTTACCTGTGTTTAAATATCTTATAGAACTTCATTTGAAGAAATTTGAATTTTGAATAATGACTTAGTGAAATGGGAGGTGTCATCGATACATCTGCTTTACATAGATGAGACAATACTCTCTCCCTCTCATATTTATGTATTAGTATTTTGAAACACCTTTAGGTTTGAAGCACATATGGAGGTTCATGTGGGATCAATTGATGAGGAAGATGATGAGCAAGGAATTGCACATATGATTGAACATGTTGCATTCCTTGGAAGCAAGAAACGCGAGAAACTTCTTGGCACTGGGGCTCGCTCAAATGCTTACACTGATTTCCACCATACGGTTTTTCACATCCATTCACCAACTTGTACCAAGGTTTGTCCTTCTTTTCTTTTGCATTCATTTGCTCATTAATATTAATTTTCTGATTCCAATTGCACTGTCTTTGCTTGTTTACTTGCCTCAGAGATTTAAAGTTCTTGTAATTTCCCACTCTTTGTTTATATATATGTCCTTTATCTTGGTATATATATTTTAATGTCCTTTTTCCCCCCTCTCTATTTTCTGTTCTATATTTTTCTTCCAGCATGGGCCAAGAAAGGAAATTAAACGAGTTAACACTTGGTTCAAGATAGCTATTTTTCCCTTTATGCATTTGCCTGAAAGTGAAATGATTTGTGGGAGAGCTGTCTGTTGCTATTTACAAACTGAGTATTGATTAAAGGAGTTGTTTTATACCTACGATTGGTTTATTGTATATTTGATGGTGAAATGTTGTTCTTTAGCAGGACTCTGATGAAGATTTACTCCCACTTGTTCTGGATGCTTTGAATGAGGTATGTAACATGAACAGAACAAGATATGGTTTTTGAAAGATAATCTAGCCAATTGGACGATGGTGATCTAGTGCCTATGCCCCCCCCCCCCCCCCCAAAACACACAGACACACACACCCCAAACCAATCCAAATTTAAGATAGAAATTCTCTTAATCACAATATAAACATGTCATATTATCTTTCCTTTTCATACAGATAGCTTTTCAGCCAAAATTCCTTTCTTCTCGAGTTGAAAAGGAGAGGCGTGCTATACTTTCAGAATTACAGATGATGAATACAATAGAGTACCGTGTTGACTGCCAGGTACTGATTCGGGTGACTTTGTGGTTAGCTTCTTTCAATTCCATTTTTCCTTAAAATTCTAATCTAGTTTCTTTTTTACTTTTGTATGCAGTTATTACAACATCTGCATTCTGAAAACAAGCTGAGCAAAAGATTCCCAATTGGATTAGAGGAGCAGATTAAGAAGTGGGATGCAGATAAAATAAGAAAATTTCATGAACGATGGTATTTCCCTGGTAATGCGACCTTGTACATTGTGGGGGACATTGACAACATCTCAAAGACAATTCACCAGATTGAAGTAGGGCATACATTGTTTAGTTTTAATTACTTATGTCTTTCATCCTAAAAGCAGTATCATGATTCTTTGGTCTTGACTCTTATCCGTTGATTTTATGCAGGCTGTTTTCGGACAAACTGGTATTGAAAATGAGATAGCCTCACCACCTACTTCTAGTGCATTTGGTGCCATGGCTAGTTTTCTTGTTCCTAAGCTCTCAGCTGGGCTTGCAGGAAGTTTATCTCATGAAAGATCATCTAATTCAGTAGATCAAAGTAAGATTATTAAAAAGGAAAGGCATGCTGTTCGTCCTCCTGTAACTCACAATTGGTCTCTCCCTGGTCATCATACGGAAATGAAATCTCCTCAAATATTTCAGCATGAGTTGCTTCAGAATTTCTCAATTAACATGTTCTGCAAGGTTTGAGAATTTATGCTTGTTTTGCAAAAGTGCGCGCCAGTTTTTTTGAAGTTAAAATCTTGATATTCTCCTCCTTATTAAACTATCTCATAGATACCCATATTGTGCTGCTGTGCCAAGACTTTGTGGCCGAAAGTCTCTGCTCTGTTGCTCTAGTTTATTAAGCTTTAGATTAAATACAAGTTTGGTTGTTATATATAACTGGTACCTTAGTTGTTCTAGACATATGATTTAGCATGCTTAATTATTGTATGAGTGTTGTTAGAATTTCTATTATGTAAACATGAAACAGGCAGTAATGTGTTATAGATGAAATTATTCCGCTGATCAGATTCTTTATATCCTAGTTGTTTTCTGTTTCTGTGGAATGTAGTAGTAAGTGTTTGTTAGTAGTTGTAAAGTCTTCTAATGGCGCAATTTCTATTACTTCATTTATATATGATAGTCTCTTTTCTTTCATTAAATATATTATTATTATCTATAAATATTGAATTGCGTTTTTTATGTTATGACAACTAGACGTAGACATTTGTCTCAGATATCATATTGTGAATCTTCCTGCAGATTCCTGTAAATAAGGTTCAGACTTTTGGAGACCTGAGAAATGTTCTCATGAAAAGAATATTTCTGTCTGCCTTACACTTCCGAATCAATACAAGATACAAGGTGTGCTGATTGTCCAAACTCCCTTCTCCCCTTCCCTTCCATATTTTATCAAGTAGAACTTGCAACTTTTTAGAAATGCCATAATATAGCTGATTAATTATGAAACTGCTCTTAGGCTCTTATCAACATATGGGAATTATAAGGGAAGGATAGTTACATGGGCAAACTAAGTGAGATTCTTGCAGGCATCATTCAAGTCAATTTGCTGTAGATATCTATAATAGTCTATCGTTTGTAGTGCTTTCTATATTTTCAACTTTTTATTTCTTTTATCTTCTTTTATAGCCTTTTTTGGTGGTAAGTTGTTAGCAGCTCACCTCAAGTTCACCTCTTAAAATCAATATAACGCAAAATGTTGAATTGCCCATTTTGTGCATTGCTGCTCTGTCCTCCTTCCATTTCCTAGACAGAACAATATCAACATATTTGCTTTTAAGAATTTTGGCTAACTTATGGAAGTTTCCAGAGTTCAAATCCGCCTTTTACTTCAGTCGAATTGGACCATAGTGACTCAGGAAGGGAGGGATGCACTGTTACAACTCTTACAGTCACAGCAGAACCGAAGAATTGGCAGAGCGCAATTAAGGTGGCTGTTCAAGAGGTTTGTGTTTCTTTATCATTCTCAGTCTTCTAATTTCTTTTATTGATCTAACCTGTCTGCTTAATTGGTGCATGATGTGGCTTGGCCACTAGGGTGATTATTCTGATGCCCTTCTTGGAATTAATATTGGATACATTACACAGTCGTTTTCTCTTGTTACCTTTAACCCTTCCTCTATTTGCTATTTCTGAGATGCTGTTAGATAATATATTTTGATCGATTCCCAGCAAATGGCTGTAAAGCATAATCTGTTTTGTTGATTATAGGTTCGGAGGCTCAAGGAATTTGGTGTCACTAAGGGTGAATTGACTCGCTATATGGATGCACTATTGAAAGATAGTGAACACCTTTCAGCAATGATTGATAATGTGTCATCAGTTGATAATTTGGATTTTACTATGGAAAGCGATGCATTGGGCCATACAGTTATGGATCAGAGACAAGGACATGAGTGTTTGATGGCTGTTGCTGGAACTGTTACTCTTGATGAAGTAAATTTACTGTTACTGATGCTATTGCTACTCTCTGGCAGCACTTTTCTTCATATTTTTGTTCTCTACATGAGCTTTGTCATTTTTCTTATACTTAGGAATATATATAGTTCTACATATGAGCTAGGGTGGTGGAAATTTATGCTGATAGTATTATTGGGAACAGTCAAGCACATAGTTTCCCTTCACATCATTGTGAAAATTGTACATCATGACGCAATGATGCCACTATTTATCAGTTATCATTCTCTGTGTTTCAGGGCTTGTCTCTCCTATATACTATGGCTGAGCTGGCAGCTATCAATTTATGCAATATTTCTTTTTAAATTCCTTTCAGCCTGTGATTTTCAAAAAAATATTAGGGTGTGAAGATCTTATTAACCAAGTATCTAGTTGGTGTATAGATGCGGGTTCTCTAAGTGTTTTGGAGCATGCAATATAACCCCTTCTTGGCAATGCGTCACACAATTTAACATTCATTTAGTTAAAAAATTTCCTTACAAGCATTTTTTTTTCACTATTCTGTGGTGTAGGTCAATTCTATTGGTGCAGAGGTACTAGAATTCATCTCTGATTTTGGAAAACCTACTGCACCTCTTCCTGCAGCGATTGTTGCATGTGTGCCAAAGAAAGTACATATTGATGGCGTTGGTGAAACAGAATTCCAGATAACCTCAAGCGAGATCACAGCTGCCATAAAGTCAGGATTGGAAGAACCTATTGAGGCTGAGCCTGAGGTCTTTTTCTGTATCTTTTCTAAGTGCCACTTTCAACTTATTTTACTGAAGTATATTTTGCAGAATTTATATATTGGAGTAACATTATTGCTAAATGTCTTTTCTTTTCTGCAGCTTGAGGTGCCAAAAGAGTTAATATCTTCTTTGCAGTTACAAGAGTTAAGGATGCAGCGGAACCCTTCTTTTGTTCCTCTTAGTCCTGAAATAAATGTTACGAAGTTGCAAGATAAGGAAACAGGGATTACTCAACGCCGTCTTTCTAATGGAATTCCTGTAAATTATAAGGTAAGCCTTACATTCGCTGCTTTAGTTGCTTCTTGAGTTTTGACCAATTAAAAGTGAATTTTTTTGTGATTTAATAGTATAATGATATGGTATGAATGGATTGGGTATTTTGCATTTCTGTTGTTGTAATTGTTTCCAGACTATTCAAACCCTGGTCAGGCAAATAGATGTTCACTCTTTTGGACTCTTAAATTAGACAATATTATATTTATTAATATATTTTCAAATTCAGAATATGTTTCCATGGCAACCTCAACTAGTTACTTAATAGGCAAATATATTGGATATCTTATTACACTTATTATTCAATATCAATACATTGATGATATTCTAGCAACATTTGTTTGGTCAACCCGACTTTTGTTTCTCCAATTGGAGATTGTTTATACATATATCTCTGTAAAACCTTTATTCCTGTTTAGATTTCAAAAAATGAAACCCGGGGAGGTGTGATGCGGCTCATAGTTGGCGGGGGACGGGCAGCTGAAACTTCTGAATCAAAAGGAGCTGTTGTTGTAGGTGTTCGAACTCTCAGTGAGGGTGGTCGTGTTGGCAACTTTTCAAGGGAACAAGTAAGATTTATTCTTGTTCTGTCAGATCTTAACTAGATAATTTTGGAACACCTAGAACTGGTTTTTCCCTGTTGAATTTAGCATTTTTAAATAGTGGTTGAAAAATATATTGAAAGGCCATTCTACCATTTGTCTCATGTGTGTTTTAATTGGATTTCCCAGGTAGAACTTTTTTGCGTGAATCACCTGATTAATTGCTCCTTGGAGTCCACTGAGGAATTCATTTCAATGGAGTTTCGTTTTACTTTGAGAGACAATGGGATGCATGCTGCTTTCCAGTTACTTCATATGGTGCTTGAGGTATCACCATATTTGCCGTTTGGATGATGTTTCCTTTAAATTTGCAAGTTATCATGTGCTTAAACAAAATACTAATGCTGTGCATTAGCCATCCCTTCTACCCTGGATTCCTGATTTTTCTGCTTAAATATTCTGATATACTGATGCTTAACTGTCTTGTAAATTATGATTTTTGCTTTCTGATTTGTAGCATAGTGTATGGCTTGATGATGCATTTGATAGAGCTAGACAATTGTATTTGTCCTACTACCGGTCCATTCCAAAGAGTTTGGAACGCTCAACTGCTCACAAGCTCATGTTGGCAATGATGAATGGTGATGAGCGCTTTCTTGAGCCTACTCCAAAATCATTACAAAATTTAACACTCAAATCTGTACGAGATGCAGTGATGAATCAGTTTGTAGGTGATAATATGGAGGTAAAGTGCTTTTACACGTAAAACTTCTTAGTCAAAGCTGGTATCTAACAGAAGATGTCTTTTTAAGCTAAAGCTGTTTGTGTTTTCAGGTAAGTATTGTAGGAGACTTCTCAGAGGAGGAGATTGAGTCTTGTATTCTTGATTATCTGGGAACAGTTAGAGCGTCAAGAGACTTTGAGAGAGAGCCGGGATGTAGTCCAATCTTATTTCGACCCTCTCCATCCGATGTGCAGTTTCAACAAGTGAGACAGCTCAAGTTATTGTTACATCTGTTTGGTCTCTTCTAGAAATTCTGAACATTTCCTTCTTATCAACCTTATGTATTTATTCTCTTTCAAATAGGTATTCTTGAAGGACACCGATGAAAGGGCATGTGCTTATATTGCAGGCCCTGCACCAAACCGTTGGGGATTTACAGTTGATGGAAAGGACCTATTAGAATCAGTTGCCCATACTCCAACTGCTGATGGTGAGTTTGCCAATGATGTTTAGAACTGAATAGTATTACTTTTCCATCTTAAGTCTTCAGTTACTTGGACTGCTAGGAATTGCTTCATTGCATATAGTCTAGTCTTTATCACCATTAAAAAGTTTCACGTGGAAGGTTGGAAGAGTTTTAACTTCACAGCAGTGTGATTAGCCTTGCTGACTTGATCGAAATGTAGGATGTATAAATTGCGATGCCCCATCCATTTTGGATGTCAGTGTAAATCATGAGACCTATAAAAGGTTTCTAGTCAATCACTTCAACTTGAGCTCAGTCTCTGGAGTATAAAGTGGTTTAGGCTTTTCATAAGTTGCTAGTTAAGTGGTGCTTGAACTTGGGGTGTCACAATTGGTGTCAGAGCATGTGCCAGCTCAGTGTTGGTGTTGCCGCTCTTACATTATGCTGGTAAGCTCTTTTTTCTCTAGTGAAATTTGAGTGTTATTGTGAAGTGTGGTCTTGGTCAGGATATTAAGGAATTGTTTGGATGGGGTTGGGATACCCCATACCACAGTGAATATGATATGCCAATAATAAGACCTATATAAGGTTTCAAATCAATTACTACTAACAACATGAGTTTAAGCTTTTGAGGGCCACATAATTTAGGCCTAAAAAAGCTGTTGGCGCCGTTTGGACCAGTGTAATTGCAATTGGTATCAAGTATGTGCTGATCAATGTGGACTCTCAGACTCATTGGTATTATCTTGGTTCATACTTTCATTAGTCGGTGTTTAGTGTGATGGTGCTGTGTGGTTTTGGTGAAGACATATTTTAAATGGGTGGGTTCTGATGCATCAGACCACATTAGAGGCCAATGTTATTGATGTTGATCAATGCCAACAACTTGAACCTAGGCTTGTGAGAATCATTTTGGACAGTGGTGCTTCGACATGGAGCACTAAAATCCAACATATCTTGAGCAATTTTATTTTCTAGCAGCTTGTGTAGCAATTTAGTTTATCTTCCTGTTTCCCTTTAAAATCGCCTTTTCTTTTGCTTCCTCGTCTCCCATGTTTTTGCTTTCCTTATGAGCCCAAAGGGTGCTCATTTGTTGTTTGTGCAGATGCATATATTTCTATAACAAACCGCAAGTTACATTATTCATGTAATATTTAAATGAAAAAGGTGATATACATTCTGTTACATTATTATCCAGAGCTTTTTGAGATTGATTGTTAGATCTGTTTTAGAGTTGAGTTGCTTGTTTAGGTCTCTTAAGTCTAGCTCGTTTCAAATTGAAGTTGGATTTTAAGCTTGAGTGCAGCTAGGCCCAAGATTGTCATTCTATTAAGAATTAAATAATTTTTTTCTTAATTTTTGTGCTGAACTATGTTTACAACTTAAAAACTTTAAATTATTATGAATATGGCTTGTAAAGACGTCACCTTAGTAGAGCCTGGCTTCAACCTTTTTTCACTCAATGAATAGACAACTCTTAGCAAGTGTGTATTTTTCAACTCTATTAATGGGAGCGCATCACTTTATATCCATAGCCTGTTTTATATATACTAATTAATTCTTTGTTCTGGGTTATAGTCTTGTTTAATAAAATCTTCTCTCTTCCCACATCAAACTTTTGTTTCATTATGCTTCAATTTTTAAATAATGAAGGACTACATGGTAAACTAGTGTTAGAATTGACTGAATTCTGCAAGCTTTAGTTTGACATTTCCCCCCTATGCTAGAGTTTGGTGTATTATTTATCAGATTAGTTTTTTCTCATCTTATACTTAGGCACCTGTGAAGGGAACTAAAGCAACTATTAGAGTTGGTATAAAATTCAGTTCTGCTTATGGGATGAATTGTTAGATCTTGTGCAAGGGCTGAAATTGTTTTGAATATTTATTTCCACCTGAGTATTAGAATCGAAGTCTTGTCTTTAAATGAATATGAGATATATTTTCCTTGAAATTTTGAATAAATATTATTTTCAAATCTTATAGCTGCTCAAATACTTCGCAGCTGTAGAACCCCACTCTGAAGAGGGAAAAGATGTTCAGAAGGATCTGCAAAGAAAGCTTCGTGGTCATCCACTTTTTTTTGGCATAACGATGGGGCTTCTAGCTGAGGTTATAAATTCTAGGTAATTCTTCTTAGCCAACTGCATATAATTAGCAAGTGAAGCAGAATTTATTCAAAATGCATTTCTTAGTGGCTTCAAAGTGTTCAAAGTTCTTGGTTGTTGAAGCAACTTGTACCTTGTTTCACTGTTAGATGGCACAAGTCCTGAACTATAAAATTGCAATTACATGTATTAGTTTATTACGCCTGCAGGGTGGAACTAATTGGTTAAATATCTCTTAGTAATACCCTTTACAAACTAATACGTTATTGGCAAGTACCTAACACCTAAAGAAAATTCCCCATGCTCTAAACAGGCTTTTTACAACAGTCCGGGATTCACTTGGATTAACATATGATGTATCATTTGAATTGAACCTCTTTGATCGACTTAAGCTCGGATGGTATGTGGTATCGGTGACATCAACTCCAAGCAAGGTGGGGAATCCAGATATATCTGCAGTTTTATTTCTTCATTTTCTGGTTTTTATTTTTTCTTAAGACCTCTTCATTTTTCTTGTGATGAACTTCCAGGTATATAAAGCTGTTGATGCTTGCAAGAATGTTCTTAGAGGTTTGCATACCAACAAGATTGCCCCACGGGAACTGGAAAGGGTTAGTTCTTATCCAACAATTATTTGAACCTTTCTACTAATCTTACCATGTAATAGGAAATTGCAGTGTATGATTCGGATGAAGATAGAATAATTTATACCGACCAGTCAATTGTTGAAGTTCCTAAATGTCACTCCTGAACTCTGCAGGCAAAGCGGACTCTTTTAATGAGACATGAAGCAGAAATTAAGTCAAATGCTTATTGGCTTGGATTGATGGCTCACTTGCAAGCTTCTTCTGTTCCAAGAAAGGTGAAATAAAATTGATGGTTCAGTCTTAACTTGGTGTTATACATTCTAATTTCCCTACATTGTACTTTTTTATATATGAAACTTATTTAGTATAACAAAGTGTTCCAAAGTTTCAACGTCTAATTTTATGTTTGATTTCTTATTGTAATATATTACCTACTTGTGTATTTGGACTTCAGGACATATCATGTGTTAAGGAGCTTACTTCACTTTATGAGGCTGCTTCTATCGAGGACATTTACCTTGCTTACGACCAGCTGAAGGTGGATGAAGATTCTTTATACTCATGTATTGGCATTGCGGGGGTTAATGCCGGTGATGGTACAATGGGTGAGGGCACCTTAATTTTCTTCAGCATTTTATTAGGAATGCTTTAACTGCCTTTTTACTAAACATGATAAATCTGAATAAAGAAAAAAGATTAAAAAAAATGTAGTGACTTGCTCAATCAATCAATTAGTTTCTATAAAGCTGATTACATGCAAAGTTGGATAATAGGAAGCATAGAAATGGTATGAGAAATATGTGATATAGTAATTTGTAAAATATAGACAATTAACTGCTAAAATTTCTCAGAATATGTAGAATTTACTTGGAAACCATTTTATTATAAGAATTTTATAAAGTTAATTTTATTTTAATCTTGGTTTCTTAAAGGAGTTTTTCTCTTCTTTTTTTTTCTTTTTTCTTTTCTCTATTTTGGATAAACCTCTGTGCAGTTTCCGTGGAAGATGAAGAATCAGATGAAGGCTTTCAAGGAGTTATTCCTACAGGACGTGGTTTATCAACGATGACAAGGCCAACAACATGAAGCTCCCTCGATCGTGTCATTTACTGTCATGTTGGTGAGAAGGTGCCAAGCAAAAGGTTGGTTTGAAACACACTAGCAAATCTCTCGAGTCTCAACCTCATACATAATGTATTGTTTAGCCTCCCCTTCTTCTTTCCCTTAATAGGTTTGTAGTTGATGGTTAGACTAATTTCCTTATTTGGCAGCTTGCACTATGGTGGAAGCTTTGGCCATTTAAAGGGCATTGCAACAAAGCCTGATCACATCAAGCAATGGAGATGCTACATCAATGTCACTATATACAATCCCTTGGAAAGCAAGATTCATGGCAATACATGATTTTGATTCATATAGACTTGTATTCAATTGAGAATAATCTAAGGGGTGGTATAGAGATTTTGGCAATTTGGTTGAGTTCAACATATTTTTTTAATCACTTCTAACCCTTTCTTTCTAATTGTAAATTGAACAAAACTTTACACGCCATAATTCTTATAGCTCATGTGTTTCTGAAATCCTTTTTAGTTTTTACATTGCCATTGGCTCTATAGAATGGAATGAGTAGGGTTGAGCATTATTGGGTACAAAGTAAGGGCTATTTTTTTTTTTGGCACAAGAAAGTAAGGGCTAGTTTAGCTTGTTATATAGTTTCCATCAGAAAAAGTGTTTGACATTGTGATCAAGTGTTTGGCAGATTGAATTTCTTGATGTTGTCAGTTGATGGCGATACAAAAGAATGCCCTGTAGGATCTGGTGTCAATGCCATCGCTCTCACAGACTTCTTATGGTGTCAATTGTTTTCCCATTATTTCTAATGTTCAGAATTTTGGGAGCCAGTTATAACTTGTGGGTCGGTCAGTTGGTTGAGTAAAAACAGATCAAACGGTGTTGTCATGTCCGGACAAGGCAAGAGTTTGCAAATATCCATACATAAATAACACTTAGGTGACCTTGATAAGATTTATTCAAGGTCCCAGCATTTAACTTGTTTATCATCCAATGTGTCCATTCAACGTTAATTTTAGCGTTCCACATTCGTTACTTGGATCAAACGCCACCGACCTCACCCAACATCTTCCATGGCTATATGAATCTGAATCTAATGTCATTTAATAGATTGTCTGAGAATGAACCCTTGGTATTCAATAGTTACATCCAACCCCAATCAATTCGGAGTCAGAGTCCAATTGGAGAAAAGTTCTCCCGATGCCTATTTTCTACATTCAAAAGATTCGAATATAACATCTCGCCTTCTAAATTTCTTATGGAAAATTAGTGAAGAAAAATGTGAAAAAGAAGATAGAGAAAGCAGCAGGTCACAGTCTAAATAGCAAAGGGATAAGAATAAAAAAACTGGATTGCTAAACAAAGAATAAAAAAACTGGATTGCTAAACACCGCCCCCCTATTTACACTTTTGCCCTTTGTTATATTTTGAATTTTCTAACTTTTTCAAACTCTTAACCTTCAAACCCTAAACTTCATTTCTAACAAATCTTCAAATTCATTTTCCTTCATTTTAATCATAAACTAATTAAATACTAATTAATAATAAACTAATTAGATACTAATTAAACATAAACTAATAAACTAAGTAATTTTAATTAACTAATTAAAGCTAATCATAAACTAATTAATATTAAAAATTTAAAAAAAGAAG
>AWWV01007422.1:0-17012 GCA_001974805.1 Corchorus capsularis
TTTCTTTTTTTTTTAAATTTTTTAAATTTTTTTAAAATTTTTTTAAAAGATTCTTTACATCAACTCACGTTATCGTCCATTTCCGGAGTTCTCGGCTTGTTTCACGTTAATAATTAACTTGGGGATTTCAGAGGATTTGAAATATTACAAAATGGAGCAAAGGGCAAATGTGTCAAAAATTATAAAAAGGGGGGGGCGGTAAATAGCAAACCCCTAAAAAAATTCCAAAGCAATACTATGTCTATCTCTGACCATTATCTCGAATCAACGAGCAGGCAGTCACTTGGCACTTGTCAAGCATTATTAAGCATACCCAAATGGTGGCAAAATAATAATAATAATAATAACAAGAGGGATAGCCTGTACTTGCGCTATATACATGTTTTTATGTGAGATATTTTTGTTTATTTGATGCATCTGTTTTATAAACAATTACAGAAAGTAAGATATGAGATATTGTAAATCTATTCAGTCATTTTCTTGTTTTTTAAAGTGACTTGTTTTTTAAAGTGAAAAAGAATATGTTTAAAAGTGCTTACATTTTTAATTTTTTTTTGCAATAAGACGAAAGGATTTATATTAAGTAAAAGATTTCAAGATACAAGTTACAAACATCATCATCAAACTAAACGTAAAAGATTTTAGGGAAATTAAAACTACAACTAAAACTACAAAACAAAGTAAAAGATTTTAGGGAAATTAAAACTACAACTAAAACTACAAAACAAAGTATAAGTATAGGAAACTTTCTTGACATAGAACACATGTTTTTCCATATCTCTTCTGAGAAGCATATCTCTTCTTATAAGCTCGCAAACTTCAGCAAGGCCTGATGCTAACATGTCAATATCATTCTTGATGATCACCATTCTGGGGGGAAGATGATCTAGCCTTTGGCCTCCCTTTACTTTTGAAAATATCTTTGAACAATACTTGGGATGAATTCCAGGTGTAGGAGCAAAGATTGACACATAAGCAGTCAACACGTGTATTAAAATTCCAGGTGTATGAGCATAATAGAGGAACCCTTTAGAAAGAGACACGTGTGTGACAGCAAAACAGACATAAACAAGGAACCAATTTTTTTGCCAGGTATGAAAAAAGGAAGCGGTGAAATTTGTCTTATTATTGAGAGCTAACCGGTTCACCGAAACCAAAGTATACTGGCCGGAGCTGGAGGCGGTTACCGGAACTATCTTATTCGGTAGAAACACTACAGCTGAAGCCTCTGTGCAAATCCTCTGGAGCAAAAGCTTTAAAGGGTCTTCCTTGCTGTTGGTTCGTACCGCCTTCCACTGGATACTGGGAATCCTGGAGCCTCCCTTCTCTTCTACGATAATCATTAAATGAAAAGCCAAGGAAACATCTAAGAGTTCCGCTTTGAAAGCTACCTCTTGAAGCATAACGAATCTGGAAATTCCCTGTTTTCCTGCAACAAAACTTATATTAAAAACAGAGCATGCAACGAGGAATTCCTCTTGGAAATCATTATCCTTCAAAGAGGGATGATTCTGATGGGTTAAAACATAAGGAGAGAACTGGGTAAGATGCTGCTGAGAGAGCTGATAACTCTCTGATTTAATTCGAAAAGATTTGAACTTAGACAGGATAACTGAAATAATTTCTTTGAATAGCACAATACTGTCTTTGAAAAACTGCTTGATAGATGGAACTGAAGTAAAGATCTGAAAAGAAACAAAGGATGAGAAAGAAAGGGATAAGAAGAGAAGAGGCGGAGGATGAGGCGGCGGGGGAGGAAGTGTGGGGTTGAAGCGGTAGAGAGAAGCTAGAGACAACATTCTAGAGAGAGGTCACCACCAACTTCTCTTAACAGTTACAAGTGATTGCATTTTTGTGCCAAAAGAAAAAGTGTTTGCGTTCATTCTAAACAGTTCAATACATGCTGATATTTTTCAAACTATTAATGGAGTAGATGAGTATAGAATAAAAATGAGTCTTAGCAAAACAACTATAACTCTTCTAATTTTTTTTTTAAAAAAACCCAAAAGATAGGCAAGTGTAGAAAGAATCATTTGTCCTTGACACTTAATACAGTCCATTAAAACACACTAATGAGTGTGAATCTATTTAATCATCTAAAAGTAGTCAATACAACTGAAATTTACTCTCACAATCCAACACAAACCATATAGAACATAAGGATTATTAAGTAATTAGCAAATGGATAAATGACCAAAAGAGACGAAAAGGTTGTCCTAAGTGAAAAGTTGAAAGGAACTTTCAGCAAGCATCGTCTTGAAAAAACAATTAACAGGATCTATAAAAAACGCACTTAGTATGTTGATAATTTCAAAAAATGCAATTTACTCTAATAACCCAAAACACCCAATTATCAAAGAATACATCATAGGGGTCGTACTAAATGTAAACTGAATATTTGTGTGCAAACCGTAAACTGACCCAACGAAAATGGACTGGAAAAATGGACTGATGAAGGAAAAAGGCTTGAGCAACATATAAAATTACAGAATCCTCGTAAAACCCAATAGTCAATAGATTAATATATATGGAATTTAAAAATGTTGGAACACCATTAATCATGCATTTAAAATGGTGAGAACGCTATTAATTAAAGTTAGATTCTAAAATTACATAAAAAGACAATGTATTTTTAGAAAAAAAAGGTTAAAATTAGAAGGATTTTAAAGTAATAAGCCATTTGAGGAAAGACCAAAATAGGACGATAAGATTATTCCAGGTTAAAAGTTGAAAGGGTTTGTGAGTAAATTCCATAGGAGACAAAAATAATATATACTATATAAGTATATATAAAGCATACCCAAATGAAAGGCACACAAGTGGCCTCTTCCAAGTGTAACTAATGAACTATTGATTTCTTTTTCGTTTTACTTCGCATTTACGTCCACGTACAAGCATTTTTATTGCCTTTATTTCAAAAAATAATACAATAAGGGAAATTACTATAACAATGATTTGATACAGTTAGATTTTCCAATGATTTGATAGAGTTAGATTTTCCAATTAATAGTTCAAATTCATTTTTCATACATAGGCAAAAGTAGAATTGAATTTTCATTGTATACAGCTTGTCCATAAGACAAGGAAAAAGGTCAAAAGTTATTATTAAGAGCACAAAAATCATAGAGGAAATAAGTAGTAATTTTAAAGATTTAAGAGAAGCCTAGTAAGGTGAAGAAGAGGGAAATTCGAGAAAATGCTGTAATTAGCTAAAATATTGTATTCCATCTACAGTCAAGCAAGATGGCAGCTGCTTAGTTTTCATTCATCTACTAATCAGTTTCCTCTCTTAGTTCTTCTAAAAGGAGATGCAAACTAGACATGCAGAGATAATTGTCTTCATCTATAGATTCTATAACGCATGGATTTCCAACTTCTATCTGAACCACCAGCGCTGAATTGCAGAAAGCGGAGTGTTTAAAAATGGAGCATAACGCTCGATCTGAGGCTTAACTGTCCTCCCAATCTTAGCCCAAACACTTTGGTGGTAACCGGCAGTAACCGGGGCATGGTACATAAGCTTCAATAGCTGTTAAACAGGAAACCACAGATTTTGTTACAAACTAATCAACTAAGCAATGCCTATAATCTTTTCTGGACTTTCTCTAGTACTTACTAGCTTATTGCTACTTCCTATAACATGTAGAAACTAAATTCTCTACCAACATACTATCCAGAGTCCAGACACTAGATAAACAAAAGATAACATATTAAAAACAAAAAATAAAGTCACAGAAGAAAAGACTACATACCTGCCAGTACATGAAAGTTTGTATGATATTGCGTTGCCACCTACAGAATTTCAGCAAATTAGTAAAGCTGAAGAAGGTAGGAATTTATAGGCTTGAAGAAAAAAACAAACTAAAAGGAGAAAAGATATTAGCAACTGACGAGAACAAGGAAACAATTAGAAGGAAGCCAACTCCAATCTCAGCATGTGAAGAGAGTATGCTTAGGGTAGTGGTGTTTGATTCTACCCACACACAAGGATCTTCCAAATACTTCCTGTTTAAACAAAGGAGATAGCATTAATAAAGGAACGGAAAAATAGACCTGCAAGTGTAGACATGCATATTCATACAGACATATTTTTCATTTCACTCATGTTCGAGGTTACATCGAAGAATGTTGAAGATCAAACATACTGTACTTCTGAGGAATTAGTTAAGGTTAAAAAACAGGATAAGTACTTCTCTGTTAGCATTAAATTCACAAAGTGTTTTTTTTTTTTTTCCACACAATCCTTTCTGTGAAGTTAGGTGTAAAATAATCTTAGGCCTGCCACAATACCAATACTACCATTTCTTATTTGAGGTATAAAATAAATGTTTATTAAGTAATAAGGATAACAAGCCACTGAGGCCTAGAAGCATATCGAAAGACAGACAAGCTGAAACCCTAGGAGGTTCTAGGTTCAAATCTCTCCACCCTGTCTATACAAGAGTATGTTTAACATCAAAATGAAACCCAAAAAGAATGATAATATAAATGATAATAATTCATAACATATAAGATACTTAAATACGAAAGGCAACAGCAATAGCCACAGTAAGAAAGCTAAGATTTCTTTCTATATAGGAGTTTAGCCTTTTCTACATAAAAATCCAGGTTAGTTAACTTAATTTGTTTAAGCCAACATTGAAGTCTCATCACATAATTAATTACAAAAAGAGGAACTAGGAACAATTACGCTATGATGCTAATCAAGTAAACTTAGAAAACTGAATATCAGCACATCGTAGTAAAGTTACAGTTTATGTATCTGAGTAAAGGTCTACCTGTACAAAGTGGAACGGTTGAAATTACGCCTTAAGAACTTTGCAACATGTTCGAGTGCTCGGCATACAATAGGTATCAAAGCAACTGCAGTTAAGGATCCATATCATTTCATTATGCTACATAAGACAAAATGGCAACATGGATCCGAAATAACCAAGGATCAAAATTGTAAAAAACGAATAGAAAACTAAGGGCAGATAAATGCTCACACTTAAGGCATAGATGTGAAGTAACGAATGTAAGGCAGTAGATAAGGTAGAGAAAATCTTTGGTTGAAATTATTGACTGGAAATACACTTGAACTGCCTGCAAAGTCCATGCCCTTGGTCTCTGCAAAAGAGTATAGAATAGATTCATCAGAACCACCACAGTATGCTGAATCCAATGAATGAAAGTCAGTGAAATTAATGTTTACCCCATATAATGCATACAAAGAGTATGCAGAGGAACAAGCAGTGCCCATAAATGACAGCCGATAAGCCCTATTTGAGAGACTTCGAGGAACAAGGGGAAAGATGGCAAGCACAGCCACAATAAAAACCTGCAGCAAATTTTGTACGCAAGAAATCTAAACAAAATGTGCACTGAATAGTGAAATAAGAGAAGTAAATAGAAGATCGCCCAAGTAGACATGTCACAGGTTTAATATTGTGTATTATAGTTAGAAATCAACAGTCAATCAGCCCAATAAGTCTATGGTATGATTGTTGCAGAGTGCAAGAATAATGGACATAAATTGAACATCTTATTCATATTAAAAACAAGACAAGAATATCAGAATCAATTTATAATATGCAAACACATACAATAAACTTTAACATGCAACAAAGGGGACGATGACCATACCCAAGCATTGACAGAAAATAGGACGGTATTCCGATCCCAACGCATAGAAGTTGGATTTGAGCCTGCAGTTGGCGATGTCCCTGAACTTCTAGTGGTTGAGCCTGCATCACAAATTTAGGATTGAGTTTAATGAAGGAAACAAGCTCCTTACTAAGAAAGAAAAATACACAAAATACCATAACCTTTATGTTAAATTATTGTTAATAATTGCAAGTTTAGTCTCTATGCATAACTCGATTACAGGAGTGAGGATATTTTACCAGCATTTCGTGGTCGAGCTTGGTCATTTGCGGCAGATGAGGAGGTTGAGGATGAAGCAGACGATTTTGCTGATTGAGATGGTGTGCTTGTTGACATAGGCTCTACAACAAGATCAGGATCCTGTTCATAAAACATACCCCATAAACCATTAGATAAGAATTGACCATAGAACAATACTAGAACTAATTGAAAAAGTATAGTGTTGAAATTTTACATACAATAAATAGATATAAAGGCACACATAATTGAAAGAAATTGAATTTAAACAACATTAATAGATTAGACAAGTTTCATCCAAGAGAAACAGCACATGACTACTCGCTGATGCCTTTTTATTTTTCCTTAAAGCTAACACACTATAGATTGTCAAGTTATTGAAGATGATTGTCATTCATCAGGGAAGATTTAGTACTTGGAGTAGTCAAACATTGGCTTCAGCTCCAATACTTAAGGGCAAGAGCTTTATGGGCTTCAAGTAGCATCCAAGAAGGGAAAAATTATTGAAGGTGAAGCTACTTTGGCAAGTGATGTATGGGTAGGACATAAAGCAAAAACATGTTTAAGGAGGCAGTCAAAAGCCTTCCTCTTCCTGTGAAATGAAAGAAAAAGCATGAAAAGTTGTAGAGGCTGCAAGTCCAAATATAACTAAGCTGTCCCTAGTTATAAGGTGAATAGAGTATGTCACTTTCTTTTGATAGATGGCTTCAGCAGGTATAATATCTAGGAGATAAAGAAACTCGGATTGCAAGCTGGATGACTTGAACTTGTCATGTAAAGCATACTTAGTGTGAAAGAAGCTCAATGCTTGCTCATATTTCGTTTATCAAGACTAAAAGAAGAAACCAGTAATTTTATCAAAGCTCAAGAGGAGTGAGTATCAAGAACATGAAAATACCCAATCCTTGGTGATGCACAGAAGTTAATTCACTGCAGCTGAAGAGGCCATGGCCTCCATTATAGAAGCACAATCAGCCGTTAAACAGAAGTTCTAAAATGCCATTCTTGAAACACAGAATTCACAAATTGATATGATAAAGCCTTTTAAAGAAGAAAAAGATTCATACACTAGAGAATCAAACATATTTTATAGCATTCCAACCACATCAGACAAAATTCCGCAGACAATACTGAATTTGGATGGAAGATAAGTTGATATTTCACAGTTGGTGTTCATTTCAAGAAAAAGACGGTTACCAATTCCACATTAGTTTCGTCTACTTTTCTGTAGCTATTTTCTACATTCTTGAGTAGCTAATGGCGTCTTAATGAAGACGCATAACATATCCGCAGAAATATTGGGAATAATTAAAAGCTCACACATAAATTCACAAATCCAAGAACTAAAAGTAAAAGAATACTAAGATATATAGGGAAAAAAATCAGATGGGAAATTCCGCTTGTCAATTCCAAGATTCTCGAACAAATAAATTCCCATATCACACTAAAAACAAGAAAAGAAAAGCACATGGGTTTACAGATTCCAATCTTAATCACCCTAAAATCACATGAGAGACAAAGCCCAGATTAAAAACCAAGAACCCAAAGCATAAATTTGATAAAATTATTATTTATAAAGGAAGAGAACATACAATATAGCGTTGGTAGAACTTGCGCTTAAAGTGATCAACAACATCAGAGCGAGAAGCCATGTGAGGAGGGATCAAGACATTGGACCAATAATCTGCCCATCTCGGATCGTTCTCGTAGTCGTACGCCGCCGCCGCTATTTTCTTCAGTTTCTGTGGATCTTCTCTCTCTTCTCCCATTTCTCTGTTCTTCTGTATTCTTCACGAAAACTAAGAGGTTACTTTGTCCACCGCTCAATTGAGATTCAGAGTTGATAATGGCAGTTTTACCAGTTTTTAACTTCGCTCTTTTGGTTTCACTGGGAGACTCGGAAAGAGTCGGAAGAAGTCTCCAACTTTCCCTATTGAGCAAAAGCCAAAACGGCAGTGTTTTAAGCATGCTACCCCATTTCAGCATAAATTACGCAAAAACCCCTAAACTTTCAACCTATTTGGCTTCAGCCCCTCTCTTATTTTTTTTTTCTTTCTTTTTCATTTTTTTGTTCAGTCTCCCGGGTTTAATCGCCTAAAACAATGATGGTGAGTCATGTATTGGATTCGAGATGACCTCAGAAGAAGTTATCTATCTATAAGATAATAAGACTCGAATTTAAGATATTTTACATATGTTGAGTCAAAATGATCTTTGTCGATTGAGTCAACCCTTTATTGATCTTCAAACTTGAACCGTTGATTCGAAAAAAAAAAGAAAGCATGAAGGTATGAGCCATATGTCAATGTCATTTCCACTTTGTAACATTCTTTGCAATTATGGGCTTGCATAGTATTAATTTTAATTAATTAGCTTAATCTTATACTCTTAACGAAACTTTCTATAAGGAAGCTAATCCTAATTTCTGCTCTTTTGTGGTAGAGCCTCCTATTAAACTTTATTTGACTGTTAGCTAAGGGTGACAAGATGGTTCTTGCCAATCTAACATAATTTTCTGCCATTCTAAGCAACCACCATTCTACTTTAGTCAAATTCAATCACCATTTCCATCTATATATAAATCATCTACCTGAGTAATTATTATGACAATTATTAGTAGTAATATTTATATATGTAATAATGTAATAATCTTAATTAGTTTCATTAACTGATCTTCTAGCCCTGCAAGTGAAGCAACTACTAAATTGACCAAATGGGGTAAGGCTGCAGTAGTAGGAAGCAGCTCCTTTAATGGCCTCTTCCACTGCCTCAATTGTATTAACATTGACTTGTTAGTTTAGTTGGTTAATGAAGATGGTTAATACCATAAACTGATATAAAACACTTAAAACAGATGCTTTAGATCGATTTTCGACGATTGCAGCAATGCTTGGCTTGCAGCTGCTAATTTCATGGCACTTTATTTTCACTAATTGTTGCTTATAAATGTTGTTGAATGTTTTTGCACTGGTGATAAAAGAAGAGATTAATCTCATTACCCTTTTATTTGGTGAACATAATGGTGAAACAATGAGGTTTCAATTATTTTTACAAGATAACCGTTGAGAGGCCTGAAATAAGAGGGTGGCAAGCTTTGAGTTGCTAATTTTGCTTGGTATTCCTTCATATTCATCTTCTGATAAAAGCTGCTGATGATGTCTTTCTCCTGATAAGGCACCCTGCATTTTCAGCCCATTTTCGAGCTCAATGGCCTCGTTTAATTTTCTTATCACTCTTTCAAAGCATAGATATCTTCCACAAGCTCCATAATCCATGGCTTCATAAATATGAACATGTGCTTCAGCCACCTTCTTCACATCTGCAACTGCTAAGTAGCCTTGTTGCAGCATGATCCTACCTCCTGCATACCAAATATAGCCATGGTTTATTTTAATACACAAATACAAATATAGATAGACTCAAGAAAATTACATGTTGAAAAATGAAATATTTTTGTACCTTTAAGGTATGGTCTAGAACTTTCTTGGTGAGCATTTGGAAATGTGGGAGCCATGAGAAGAGGAGGGCAGATAGTAACAAGTTTCACTTTTAGTTCTCTTGCCTTCATCCAAGCAACCTTCTCTGCCTTGGTCTTACCCAATGCAAGCCATAGCTGTTGCCCAAAACAAAGAAAATCATTAATATTTTGAGCTAAGGGTTTCAACATTTACAAAAAGATCATGACCTTAAAAGTTCTTAGTTCCTCCTTTAAGTAACTAATTTTATTAATGAAACCTGTAAAATTGTTACCTTATTTTCTCTGCAAAATTCCTCACTGCTCCAACAGCTCTCATCAATAGTCCTATCTATATTGTCACTTGTCCAAATAGATGTTAGTAGGGAAGATGTGAAGATACATCTCTTTATATAGGCTGCCTTGGCACAAGCATCCATGACATTCCTTGCCGCTTCTGTCTCAAGAAATGCCATTTGTTCCTGAAATTGAAAGACAATGTCATCTGCTCAAGATAGGTTTGCAGATGCTGAACTATAATATCATGGAGATCTATATATATAATATATTATAGCCTTAACTTGAATGTCAAGTGATTAGTCACATAATGAACTCACCGAATAGCCAGATATCCCATGTGGATCAATGAAGGAGGAGGTATGAAAAACAGCATGGCAGCCTCTGAAAGCATCACAGAGACATTTTACATTTTTCATCTTTGCAACTACCACACTTTGCAATCGATTTAACTCTTCCATCCCCATCACTTGTTTCAAATCTTCGAATTCCGCTGTTTTAACAGAAAAACAAAGCCGGTTTGCAGGTGAGCATCAAAGTTGTAAGAATATAATTAATGATGTTGATGTTATCCTTCCTGCAGGGGGAAAAAAATGCATAGCATACTTTTAACTATAAGTACGTACCTTCATGTTGAATGGTGAGTCGAACAAGATAATTGCGAGCCAATAGCTCCTTGACAATGCGAGAACCTAAATAAGAGTTGCCACTAGTCACACATATCAGTTTCTTGTCTCTTGCACTCAAACTAGAACTAAAAACATTCCCAAAACACTTTTTTTCCTTTCCTAAAACTGTCCCCAACAATGGTTGTGGTATGGCTACTTCTTCCATCTCTTTCCTCTATCTGTGTCTCTTACAAGGTTGCGCCTCCTATGCTATAAATCACAAGGGGCTCAACTCTTGACTGCTGGCTGCTGCTGCTGGTTAGATGGAGAATATTAGATGGAAAAAGCACGAGGCTGCAGGTAACTGGTAAGTGCAGTCTCCAAATAGTCAGGATATTTAAATCATTTGTCTTTTGAAAATTGTTCAATGGTTTGATTCATATTTGGCTCCAATTCCAATCCATGCAAGTGGGAAATAATAATAAAACACGTTTTTCATTTTTCACTTTGAAGTTGACACACAACTAGAGGAGATCAGTAACCATAAGGTTAAAATGGTTTTAACTTGCCACCAAACCAAACAATATCTGGTAATGTTTAGTTAGGTTGTGTAAGAGAAATAAATTAAATTGAATGTTGAATCACCATTTAATTATTTGATCTTTTTGTCTTCATATGAAATGAATTAGTCAAAAACAAGCAGCCATCAAAATAATCTATTTTAAGAATGGTAGAGAGAGATAATCACAGAAGAAGCAACACACGTCTAGTTAGGAGGCAGGTCACCTTGGTTATAACTACCAGAGAACAATTAAAAAACCAATGTGGTAACGGCTCTTCTCTTGGTCTGTCCATGAAGCCAACGACCGCCACCGCCACCGCCACCGCCGGCAACAAAGCCGACAGGGTTACTGTGAAGGGCACAGCTTCTGAAACAAGGGGATCAATGCATCTAAATTGATAAAGTGGGCATCTAAATGTTCAGTTCTCAACTTCTCATCTCAGTACCAAAAAAAAATAAATA
This sequence comes from Corchorus capsularis, assembly GCA_001974805.1. Taxonomy (NCBI): domain Eukaryota; kingdom Viridiplantae; phylum Streptophyta; class Magnoliopsida; order Malvales; family Malvaceae; genus Corchorus; species Corchorus capsularis. The sequence continues at coordinate 11,267 of AWWV01007422.1, forward strand.
AACTTCTCATCTCATCTCTCATTATAACCTCATATAGCCAGTAAAATTGGAATCAAGAGAAAGATAGTAGTAATAATTTCATGAATTATAAATGAGAAAAAAAAATCTTATATTGAATTAATATTATATAAATACAAAAATATATATATGAATCGATATAAAAAATCATAGGAAAAAACAAGCACAGGCTTTCTTACAAGAAAATTGGGTAAGCTTTTCTCCTTTTCTTAGCCATTTTCCCAACTAAAATCATCTAAGCTAAGAGGGAAAAAAATGTTAAAAGGAACAAAATGTGCAAGATTACACATTGAGTGAGCAGCAAGACCTGATTCATGATCCGGGTCTGAAATCTCTTCCAAAATTGAGAGGAATAAAGGGTATTCTGTGATGCATCTGAACTCTGGCACTCGTATGTATTAGTTTGCTTGTAATGATTGGCAAGGCACTATGATTTTGCTTTACATCCAAGATGCATTTAAGGCATTAAGCTGTTACGATCTCTTTGCTCCCGACTCCAGCTACTCTGACTCCCATACTCTCGACTCCTCCAGTTGCCCTGACTACCGTCTTCTCGACTTCTCCAACTGCTCTGAGAGTGATTGAAGAAACTAGAACTGTAGTCTTGACTGCCAAATGCTAACCTCTGGAACATTCTGATTTGTGCTGATTGTTGTGCCGAATCAAAAACTTCACTTTGGCCAGGTTTCATTCCATTTGTGAGATCTGATGACTCATCCAATGAGTCTAGTGCTCTCACCACCTAAGAAATTAATGTCAAAGGATGTAAGATAAACATTATAATAGGTTGGGTTTGGTTCGTGGAATGTAGTGGGAAAGTGATGGGAATGTCATTCCCACCTAAATTTCCATGCCTAAATTAAACATGAAAATTTAGGTGGGAATGACATTCCCATTATTTTCCCACTAAATTCCACGAACCAAACCCAAACTAAGAGATTTTAATATTACATACTCAACACATATTTACCTGACTCATTTTTGGCCTTTTAGCAGCTGAATGTCGTACACAAGCTGCAGCTGCCTCAATCATTCGAAACATTTCATGATCCACATAGTTCTTTTCCAGCCTTGGATCCACCAAGGCTTCAAAGTCTTGATGTTCAACCGCTTCAGCAAGCAATGGCCGAGCCTGAGTAACAAGTTTGTATCATATTAATTTTGGTATTATTGAAACCACTCCATTAAATAAGATTCACAAACAATTGATTTTCTAACATGCTGGTTTAGTATATTTAGGAATTTTTTGTGCAAAGCGGCATGTGAGTTTTATTCAGAATTCTTAAGCATACAAGTTAATTAAGATTTTAAACTTAAGGAAAAGCCAAATCTTATGAAGACATCTGACCAAAAGGCATATTAACAAGCAGAAATTGTTGCTAATACAAAGCAGAGCTGCATAACCTTACCCATTCAACCAGGCTCTCATCACCTAGGGGCTGAGAATCATCAACAGGCTTGCGTCCAGTAATTAACTCCAAGAGCACAACACCAAAGGAATAAACATCAGATTTCTCAGTTAACTTGCCACTTGTAGCATACTCTGGAGCCATATATCTACATATAAGAACAAAATCATTTATCAGAAACACCCGAAAATGACATTTGAGAGTGCCGCATACACGTTTTTAGACCAACTAAAAGGGTAAAAGAAACGTGCAGTACACATGTAACCAAACTGGATATAAAAGTCCCTTAAACCATCCCTATGTTCTCTTTGGGTCAAAGTAAATGCATCTATAATACACATCCTCAGCTACTAGCTTTGCAACAAAAAGCACAAAATGGTTGATTATGCTGATGCAAAAAGGAAGAAATAGAATTAAGCATAAGCACATAAATGAAGGTCTAGAATACATCACAGACCAACACACCAAGTTAACTCACCCAAATGTTCCCATCACACGTGTGGTTACATGGGTATTTGTATCCAGAGCTAACTTTGCAAGCCCAAAATCTGAAACCTGTGAGTTACAAACATGAATCAATAGACAGAAAGGTTAGTGACAAAAGAGGAAATTAGAATAAATAAATAAAAAATCCCAAAATAGGAATCATAGTGGTAACTGGTAAGCAATATGAATTATTCAATTCAGAAATTAATATCTTCTACAAAAGATGGCATGACATTCATAAGCACTAACAAAATACCACAAAGCAATTCAAGATCAAAATAATAATGTTCAAAAGATTTTAGACTGTAAAATGTGCTTACCCGAGCCTCAAAATTGTTGTCAAGAAGTATGTTTGATGACTTGATATCCCTGTGTATGATGCGAGGATGGCCTGATTGAATCAAATATGTCAGGATTACCAGAGGAACACGCCAAAGGAAGAGAAATTTTATCAAGTATTTCGAGCTTGCACATAGCAACTTATTTCAGAGTCCCATAGTACAATAAAAGAATATAAAAAGAGTACAAGTAGATTACAGTCTTCATGGAGGTAAGCTATCCCGCGAGCTGCACCTGCAGCAACCTTGACTCGGACAGCCCAATCCATAACCGGCCTGCCTCTACCTGCAAAATTCCATAGAAGTGCATGAGATTAGAGAACATTATCATCTATATGAGATGATGATGACGAGTGAAGCATTCTTTCTTTCTTTATCCCTCATGCCTCACCTTTTCAGTTCTAGGCATATACTCGTGTGTGTGTGTGTGTGTGTGTGAGCGTAAGTTGGGAGAGGAGGGATCTTCCCATCTCAAGTACAGATGCCCAAGCAGTGTGGATCGAAAGTTAATGGAAACTAATCCCATTAGAAATTTGGTAAAAGTATCCATCATATGAGTTGATTGGACCATACAACACACATACCTAATGTGTTACCTACTTCATATCTTGAAGTCAACATTATGTCAGACAGTCTGACTTCATCGTAAACAGAGAATGCTTATAAGAATGATTTCCTCCTTTTGAGGTCAGAAGATCTCTTACCATGAAGATGGTAATGAAGGGTATTGTTCGGGACATATTCATAGACCAGCAATCTTTGATGCTCTGATATACAGTACCCCACCAGTGAAACCAAATGGCGATGATGTACTCGGCTAATAATCTCAACTTCTGCTCTGAACTCCCGCTCCCCTTGTCCACCACCAATCTTTAGCTGCTTTACAGCTACTTCTCTACCATCTGTGAGGATACCTTTGTATACACAACCAAAGCCACCTTCACCCAAAAGATTATGTTCTGAAAACCCATCTGTTGCCCGTACCAGCTCTTCATATGTGAACCATGACTTGGAATTGTTGACACCACCAGGCTCTGACGGTGAATAAAAACCACTGTAATTACCACTTCCCACAAGTTGAGGAGGAGATTGAGGCCTTAAAAATGCTGAATCTGCAGAGCAATGCAAGTTCCAATATCGCATTATGGTGTTAATTGAAGTAATATTCAGATGTAGACATAAATTTATAAAAAAATAAGGGCTCAAGGTATTATTTTTCAAGTAATATATGGCATGAGAATCCCAAAGCATCAAGCATAAAAGATCTTCAAAGTCCCCTTGTCCATAACATAGCATGTTTAAATGTAATATGCACAATGCAGTTAACTGGACCACATTGGATGACAAACTATAAAAGTGGTTTCTAATGTTATTCTTCTGGTAAGTTTATTCAATTCTACATAGTACTCTGAGAAGGATTCTTTCAACAAAATTCTTTTGGCATACTATCGCAGTTTGTAACAATAAAAATGGAACCAAATAAAACGAATAAGTATTTGTGAAGGTTTCAAAATTAATCCCAGAAACATTGAAATAATGATAGTCCTCAGATTGATGTCATAGTATCCGCGATTAATAGCAAAACAAAAAAATCTGTTTAAGGTTAGCAACATTACAATTGTTTACCTGAATTTTGAGATGAGGCAAATGGAGAAGGCATATTGTAGTTAATTTTTGGTCCTGCTCTCTTCCTCTTTCGTTTCTGTACAAACCATACAGCCATGACAAGAAGACTGAGCACAACAAACCCAACAACAATGCCTATGGCCACAGCACCTCCAGCACCTAAACCATTTTTACCAGAGGTTGTCGAGTTTGCAGATGCATCGGTACCATTAGTTGACCTTGCAGTTGGTTTTTCTGTTGGAATTGCAGGCAAAGGAGCTGACGAATTAGGAGTTCCATTTGATGACGGAGTACTTGGAGTTGCTGGGGGTGAACTTGTGGGTGGAGAGGAGGTTGAGGGAACTGAAGGAGGCGGCGATGCCAATGTGGGTGTTGAGGGAGAAGTTGTGGCAGGAGGCGGAGCAGATTTAGAGGTAGATGGTGGAGGTGAGGAAGAACTTTCAGGTGCTGGTGGTGCTGGTGGTGAAGGTGGAGACTTTGAGGGAGGTGGTGATGCAACATTAGCTGGAGGAGGCGGGGATCTTAAAATGACCTGAGGTGGAGGGGATGTTGCAACAGGAGGTGCTGGTGCAGCTTGTGGAGGAGGAGAACCACCTGGTGGCGATGGTGGAGGTAATACTGGAGAGGGTGGAGTGGCTGCAGGAGTTGAAGGTGGAGGTGATGTTGGCGGTGTTGGAGGTGGGGAAGCAGGAGGGGATGGCGGAGGGGAAGCTGGGGTTGAGGGTGGAGGTGAAACTGGTGGTGGTGTCAATGTAGGTGGTGGTGACAAAGGTGGTGATGGAGGAGGGGCAGTAGGGACAGCTGGAGGAGGCGATTGAGGTGGTGGAGCAGAAGAATTTGTTGGTGCTGATGAAGGCGGTGGATCAGTAGTTTGATTTGGCTGAGATGAAGTGGGAGATGGCGAAGTGCTTGAGGCATCAGAGGAAGAGGATGTAGGGGGTGCTGGTGGTGGTGAGACATCACTGGAAGTTGGTGGGATTACAGAAGGTAAAACTGAAGTCATATTTCTTCTCTAAATGATCAACACAACTATTCCCTACACTCTCATATCCAATATTCGAAATTATAACACCCAAATCTCCTGCAGTTCCCACGCCACATAAAACTATCTATACATCGTTACCACAGCAGAAAATGCCAAAATTCAACCTCTTGAACGTTTATCTTATAGATACGAGCAAAACTCCAAAGTATTGGCAACGGCAATCTCCAGAAACCAATCGAAAATGTTCCAAAAAATCAGGCAAAATAACCAATCAACAAAAATTCCCTTCGTGCTATAACCAAGATTCTAGAGTCCAACAACCTCTAAAACTCTAAACTTTACAAGAAATAAGGAAAACCCAGTTCTGGAAAATCTCCAAAAAGCAAAACCCAGATCACCAAATCGAACAATATTAGATCATAAGACTGAGTTCCAAGTTCCAACTTCCAAGCAAAAAGCCAAAATGACACAACAACTGTTGATAAGCAAAATGCAGCATTACCAAGATGCTCAAAAAACTTGCAAACAGTAACAAAAATAAGCTGGAAACAAAAGAAAATGCTTACCTATCTGCTATCTCTCCCAGAAACAGAAGGAAAATGGAATCTTGAAAAGCCACTAATGAAGGGTGCTATTTGATTTTTTGCGAAATAACCCAGAAAAGTTGATAGCTTTACTTTCTTTTCTTTTGAGGAAATCGGTAGAGAGAGAAAGAGAGCGTGTTTTTGTGAGAGTGTCCCCACAAAGAGTGCAAATGAAACGTGGGGGCAACTTGAGGTTCCATAGTCAATCAGTCTTCTCATCACATGTATACACTACAGAGAACCCCATCTTGCATTGTCACTTTTAGCTGTTTTTACTTAAAATTCTCTTTTGCTTTTTCT
>AWWV01007423.1:0-10341 GCA_001974805.1 Corchorus capsularis
AATTATACCTTGAAAGGGAGATTCTCTTCATCAGGTCATCATGGACAGCTCACTGGGAGATCCATTCCTATCCAATTGGCGACAAATTTTCACCTGCCACAAAGAAAAATCGTTACCAGGAGACAAATAAAAAGAGAGGGATAAGAAGAAAAAATACAGCTAGGGAAGGTGAATCTTATCGGTTGAAAAACAAATTCAGGGTCTCTCTCTCTCTCTTCTAGGAAGGAACTCATCTTGTCTCATTCACAAAACACTTTCTCTTCACTAGAAAACAGAGGACACTAGGGATTTTTTTCTCGAAATGGATGGAATCCCTCTCTGGAATGGACCTCTCTCTCTAACTGAATTCTTCTCTTCACTCTCTCACTGAACAAAGAGGACTCACGGGGAAACCTTTTTTTTATGGATGCTTTGAACCAAAAAAACTCTCATCTTCATTCTCTAAAACACACACAAATTCAGGATCTTTTTCTAGACTTTCTCTGAGAAAAATTGAGAGGCTCTCTCATCTTCTTCTCTCTTCACACACTCTTTAACAGATGGACCCATACATTTACAATCTCTCTTTTTTGGACACACACACAAAAATTCAAAGCTTTCTCTCATGACTTGCTCTCTTTATTCCCTCTCTGAGTTTTTGCAACTTTCGCGCAAAAAAAAAAAAAAGAGTTAGGGTTCATCATAAAAAAATTTGGGCTTTTTAAAATTAAGAAGATATTTGGGAAGTTTGAATAATGAATATGAAGGAAAGGAGGTGAGGAACAACATACCTGAAAGTAGGGGTCATTCGACAGTGGGATCGCCGGATCGGAAAACTTCTTCAAGGTTTTAGATGATGCTTGGTTGAAGGATGTGGAGGCTGGTTTCGGGGAATCGAAGCCTGGATACGAGCTCAGGAGACGACGGCGACCATTTCTGGAGAGCTTGAGGGTGAGTGGCGCACGTTGACAACTCCAATGCGGTGAATCAGCGGTGGTAGGGCTCTTGGGGGGCGACGGCTAGGGCTAACCAGGCAGGAGAGCTTTGGCCCTTGTTTGGTTTGAGTATTTTGGAGGGGTGGGGAGGAGTTTGAAGGGGTGGGTAGTTGTTTGGTTGGAGGAGTAGGGAGGGGTGAGGGGTAGGAAGGGGTGAGCTCCACCCCTCCAAACCCCATATTTTCCACTCCTCCAAATTGGTGGCTTTTGGAGGGGTGGGTTTTGGCTCTAACTTTCATTTCCAATTATATCCTTATGTCATTATTGTTATTCCGAAATTACCCTTACTTAATAAACTTAATAAACTAATAGAATAAATATAACATTATTATATACTTTTAGTATAAATATATTTTGTAATCATAAAAATAATTATTACACTTTGATACAATATTTATAATAATAATTATTTTTTTAATAATTTATATTTTTATTTCTTTCTCATTTATTTGTGATGATAAACAAAGACTAACTCCAAAATAATATTTCAAAAATAAATTATTATGTTATATTTTAATTTTTTTATATATAATAAAGAAAGCACATCCCATATACTATTTACCAAAAAAATTATAGTTTGTAAAATACATTTATTATTTTTAGTATAAATGTAATGATAATAATAATAACAATATATTATTATTACACTTAGATAAAAAATATATAATAAGTTATTGAATTTTGTATAAAAGAATGTGTAGAAAAATTGAATATAATATAGGAAATTATATATATATAGGGGTAAATTTGTAAAATACATATAAAACTCCTCCCAACCCCTTCTACCAACCAAACACAAAATATGAGGACACCCCTTCTTACCCCTTCTTTGAACCAAACATAATTTTTCTAAAATCCCTCCCAAACCCTCCTCTCCCAACCCCACCCCTCCCCACCCCACCCCTCCTTTAGTTGAACCAAACAAAGGCTTGAAGAAGAAGAAGGGAAAAGAGGCTTTTATAACCCGGACCTAAACGACTAAAAACGACGCCATTTGTGATAAACCTCCAGGCCAAATATCGAATCTCAGGTATGGGTTTCGCCTATGTTTCAATTTAGCCCTTTTCTCCTTAGTTCTAATTATGTAGTAGATGCAATTGGGTGTCTTGGTTGCTGTTTTAGTCAATCTAGGATTTATCTTTCTTTATTTTCTTCATCGATGGCTAGATCTAAGTTTTTAAACCTTAATGATTAATGTCCATGGTAGATTTATGTTAAAAATTTCAATTTGTTGGTTTTAAGAGGAAAATCATGTTAAAGTTCATGTCTTTGGAGGTTAAGTAATGATGTTTGGAATTTGATTTTTGTTTGACATCCTTTTGTAGCAATTTGGACTTTAAAATTAAGTCCCTACTTTAATTTAAAGGTTTGATTTTTTTTAAGTTAATATTAATTCGAAAATAGTTCTTTGATTCCATCTTGAGTTTATTTTAATTGGAAAGATCAAAACTTTAATTCAAAGTTTGAATTTTCGAATTAAAATTAGCTTGGAAATTTAAGTATTAAACCATTTTTTGAGCTAATTTTAATTTGAAAACCACAACTTTGAGTTAAAAGTTTGATTTTTTAAATTGAAAATGACTTAGAAAAGGGATTGATGAATTTATTTGGATTAATATTTACTTAATTTAAAGCTTTGACTCGAAATTTGTTTTTAAGGTTTGAGTTAATTGAAGGATTGATTTAGGTTTCTCATGCAAAATTCATTTAATTTGGTCCCTGATTTTGGATTTACTTTTGATTGATGCACTTTAGTCCTTGTCTACATAATTTGTGTTCTATGCTCCCTGAACTTCGCTAATTATTTTCCTTAGTGTATAGAGAGGTCCCCAGTGTGCCCGATTTGGCCCTTAAGCTTTTGTTTCCTTTTGTTTTAAGTTATCAACTTAATTAAGCCATTGTGATTTGTAATAAGCTAGTAATTTAGTGTAGAGATAAAGTAGAGCTCAATTACAGCATATCATATTTATTTGTAATTAATTATGACTGTCTGCATTTCATGCCACCATTATAAATCTCAATTAATAAAGAGGTGTTTTTAACTACGACGAGCAAATCTCGGGTAAAGGTGCATGAGCACAACCTCTCGAGATTCCGCTCCGAGATTGAATGGTTTTCACGAATTTTCCTAGAGGACTGGGCTAGGTTCGTGAAGGCCAATTCAAGTAAACTCCTTTTTATTAATCAACTAATAAATCGGATTTTGCATTCATCATTTCATACATGCATTAATAAATATTTAGGTCAAAATTTGAAGAAAAATGAAAAAAAAGGAAGAAAATGAAAAATGAAAAGATGGAAAAAATCAGAAAATTAAAATATGTAATAAAAAGTGTTTTCAAAAAATGTTTTTTAATTATGTTTTCTTATTCAGTTTTCAAAAAAATAAAAAATGGGTAATTCTCGAGAGTTTTCAAGGTAAGCATTTTCAAAAGGAAATTGATTATTGAGAAGTAAATTCTTTAAATTAAAGGTTCGATTTTGGATTCAAATTAGTTTGGAAATTGATCAGTAATTCCTTTTTGGATTAATCTTAATTTGAAAAATCAAGTTTTTAATTTAAAGAATTGACTATTAGATTAAAATTAATTCAGAAGTAGATTATCGAATCTTTTCGAGCTAATCTTAATTCGAAAGTTAAAACTTTAATTTAAGGGTGAGTTTTTTCTAATAATAAGATTTTTGATAGATTAATAAAATCAACTAGTTTTTCTTGAAAAATAAAAATGACAAAAAAAGAGTTTTGACACAGCATTTTTAAAATCTCTTCTCGGAGTGGGAGATTCAACAAGAGAACAAACAGTGAAAGAGATTTGAAAGAGGAATTAATCGACGGTCGTTCGATTGTATTCTTCAAAACTCTCAACATTTAAACTTGTTTTTAAAAATGATTTTTTCTTTTTCTTTTATAACGCTTTCTATTAATAATCAAGATTAAGGTAAAAGCAACCACTTATTGTTAGACCCACTAGATTTAGTTTAGACTAGAGGGGTACCGTCGTTTGACGGGCGTTTCGGGGGTGTTGATCCTTCCCGAGCATAACTGACTCCCGGACCTGTAGACTCTGGTTTAGCAGACTTTATTAGGTTTAGTATTACCCTTGCCAAGCTTAGGTTAAAATTAGACTTAATAAACATGGATAGGTGGCTAATCACACCTAGAAAAAAAAATTGATGGCGACTTCTCTTTTCTAAGTCGTTTCGGCAGGGTTCCCCGGATCCGAACGTTTCGACAGCAATATTTATGATTAAGTGTGCTTTAATTACATATTAATTGTGTGTGGATATTAGGATTTACCAGTTCGACTCCTCTGCCAGAATTCCAAAGGATTGGTGCTATGAATGTATTTGCAATAATGGTTGATTCATGGGTAAACTACTGACATTCAAGTTCTGTCTTCCTTTCGTCTTCATTTCTATCTGGGTGTGTTTCTTCTTTCCTACCATTTTTGCGAATTGGTTTTCACCTGGACTCTGTTCTGTTTCTCAAAATTTCCAAGTGGACGTTGATAAGATCTTTCCATTTAATTTAGCAGCACCTTAGGATGACATAGCTTGAAGAGGTGAGCTTCCACTTCTCACCGCGACATTTTGAGGTAAATCTGTATTTATTTGTTGATTATATTATTTGATACTTAAATTTAACATTTCCTTATTCCTCTCTTATTTTACAAAAAGCTTATTCTTTTATTTAACATTCGTCTTCCTTTTTCTTGATGTTTCTATTAGTTGCTTATGTTTAGTATATTTCTACATTTCCAAAAGCACAGTTAGCCAATGCTAAGTGCAATCATTTTGTAATTCATTGTGTAAATTATATATGCTCTTGCAATTGCTCTCAACTAATTCAATTTTCCTACGGCAACTATATCTGCTCTGTCACTATAAAAGATTAGGCCTTCCTTATGCTTATTCGCCTCATTTTAGTCTTTTTCCATGTGGCTCATTACTTTAAAATTCTTCCAATCTTAACACTTTTGCTTGAAACGCATTGTCTTTATATGTAATTTTAGCATTTGGATGTAATTAATGGTGCTTCTACCATTTTTTCCTATGCATTGTCTTTATATGTAATTTTAGCATTGAGATGTAAGTAATGGTGCTCCCACCATTATTTCCTTAGTTGTTATTTTTGGCGTTAAGTTCCATGTATAAAATTTAAAAAATTGTCTCTAGCGTAAACACAGACTAACCCACTTGTTATTAATTACATTAAAAATAGTAAAGTTGAAACTGTAATTACAGTTTTGTAGATCATTCTTTAAATTCAAATTGATTTGTGTCCCTATTTGATACTGTGCGATAGAGACTGTGGGAGCTTTTTGTGCGGTAAGTGTGGGCTAGACTGGTCTTGGCTCCAAAGGGTTTGGGCCGACCCCTTTTTTTCAAGCGAAAATAGGGTTTGAGAGGAAAATGAAGTGAGGACACTTGTTCGGCAAAACTTGTGGAAAATCAGTTAATGGTTGGTAGTACGGCAGTAATAAATTATGACGCGGCTAGACTATTCTGGAACGGATAAGTGCGGCGAGTATGACTAACTGCAGCATAGAGTGCTATGCCGCAAATCCAAGATTTCCAGGGGGAACACGGGTTCTGTTAGCCCCTGTTTTTCACTCTCAAGAACAGAGAATTATGTAGAAATTATATTAAGAAAGAAAAATTGTTCTGATTTACTTTAAACAAATGGGAAATACAATTTGAAAAATGGGCTTGAAAAAAAGAAGATGGGAACACTAGATAAAGGGAAAGAAATTGAAGAAAAGCAAATTGGAAGTAATTTGCAGAGTGAGATGAAGCTCTGGAACTCGAAAGTTGTTGAAGATGAAGTCTGCTGCGCGACTATTTATAGGCCCTCCATTGCGGAACGGAGCTCTTCACGGCCATGATTCCTGCCGAAGATCTCACCCACTCTCTGTTGTAGCATCTTCCATATCAGGTTTGTGCATAAGTTTGCTTTTCCTTACTTTTGAATTATCTTGATTTTTTGCGTGCAAAGTCGACTTCATCTCGGAGATTCCTTACAGAAAGTCAACCGCTGCAGATTCTTTCCCTTTCTTGCCATGGTCTTATCTTTGAAGAAGAAAACAACTTCCAAGTAAGTTGTCCTTTCCAAAAATAAACCCTTGGCAAATTCCCATATTCACATGCCTCCAAGCCACATCTTCAAAGTGTTTTCCCGCCATGGGCTTGGTCCACGTTGTATGTTCTGTGAATTAGAAATAATTAGTGTATTGTATTGCGGTAATTAGGCTTTGATGCCGTAGTTAAGCATGAAAATAATTATTCATCAGTAAAGATTACTCCCTTTGGCAATATTCGTTCTTCGGCTTCTTTATTGCAGCATCTTTGGCTTTCCTAAGCGGCGCTGCAGATGCCTCTGCTGCCGTGTGGTGATGGTCTGCCGTGAAGAATATTCGTCTCCATGTGCTGACGTAACAAGCTTTGGGCCTTTGCTTGTGATTCGTTGGGCCACTTGAGGAACATAGACTTTGTTTGGGCCTCAAATGTGTGTGAGAAATTCATTGGGCCTTTTTTAGTGTGTAAGGAATGTATTTGGGCATTTCCAATGTGTGTGATGTGTGACTAGCCCGATAATAATGTGATGGGTCTCTTAGTGTGAGTAAAATAATTGACCCTTGTGTGTGAATAAAATATGGCCATTAAGGGTGTTTTATGACAAATATACCCTTGGTAGTGTGTGATGTGTTTGGGCTATTTTGTGGGTTTTGATGAGGTATTTTGTGAAAATAGGAAAAATATGGAATTTTTAGTATTTTTGGCTATGGTAAAAAGAATTGGGATTTTTGTGTTTAAATGAGCTTGGCTATCCCAAATTTGACCCTTAACAGAGACAAAATTGTAATTTACCGCCGAAAATGAGAGAGCCGTGGAAAAAGCTGTTGTGGCCCAAATGATTGTGGACCACAGAAAAAGGCGGCAGACAATGAGGACCACATATTGGATTGACTTCCGGGTTTTTGAGGAAAGTTGACACAACCGATTAAGGGTATTACTGCAAGAAAAAATTTAAATTCCCACCAACCTCAAACTCATTAAATGGCCATTGAAAATCAAGATTTACATCGGATAAGGCTTAGAACCAGATTTTACAATTGGTTAGGAGGAATAAAAAATGGAAAGAAAATGAATAAAAACGTATATTCTATGCGGATTAGAGTTGCATTAAATTGAAATACTCTTATGTCTCATTCTTGTGAGAAGGGACAAAAAGAAGTGAAGGGCCGAGGCTTTCCAATACGGGCTAATTGCATTATTTTATGGGTCCAGATTTGGTGTTTGGCTAAACACTGGCGTTTGGTTAGGGTGGTGATCTTGGCAAGTGATTTCAGATCACCCCCGTTTGGCTATATTTTTTGGTTTGGTGTGGTAATCCGGACTACCCCCTGATCACCCCTCTAAAGGTGATCTGAATTACCACCATAAACCATGTAATCTTAGATCACCGGTAATCTTACACCACTAATGATCTGGGTGGTAATCCTAATCAAACGTCCCGTAAGGAACGAGCAAAATAATCTTAAGTTTTCTCTAATTAAACAGAGTTTGCTTCGTTGATGAAGTTAACAAATTGAGTAAGCAACGTAATAAATGACCAATTTTGCAAGTTGTTGATTGGTAATTTGCTTATACTTTTTTGAGTATAAGTATTAAACCTACTATTAATTTTATGAGTAAGGTTCTCATTGAGCGCCACATGACATTTGGTTTCTTTGACAAGTGTCAATAGTTAATTTTCTAATATTTTGTTTATTATATTTGTATTCATTTAGTTTGGAAAAATTAAAAGGCATTCATCCCCTTTCCTATATAAAATAAATTATCAAATAATTATAAATTAATTATAAATTTGTTATGAATATATATGTATGTTGTGGATGTCCATGAATCTAATTAAACCAAGGATATGATTGATGACTTGGTTCATTCATACACATATACATATGTACTAAGTTCATCTCATTATATTTATGGTGATGTATCTATGTGCCTATAAATAGACTACTTACTTTGTTATGGAATAAGATGAATAAGAACAATTTCTCCCCTTCTTCATATTTTCTTCTTTTCCATATTCTATTGTCTCTCTATTCTCTTGTCTTTTCCATACTTCAATTTTCTACTCACTTACTTTTGTTTTGTTATCATTTCACAACAAAATTTCATTTCTTAACTGAATTTTCTTAAAAGAATTTATAAAATAAAACAACCGCAAGTGAAGCGCGGCCGGGAAGTTCTAGTATATATTAGTTTTTAAGTCTTCCTTATACCAGTTCATATATACAATATATAAGTAAATTAATTAATAATTTGCCCCCCCCCCCCCCCCCAAATTCTAAATTTATTACATATATCTATTTCTAATCACCTACATGTAATTATATATTAAGTGAGATTTGAAAAAAAAAAAGTTTCCACCAATAACAAATTTATATTTTATTACATATATCTATTTCTAATCACCTACATGTAATATCAATATATCCCTCCCAATCTTGACTCTCAAGCAATACTAAAAACAAGTATTTAAGAAAACATCCTTTCTTCTCCTCCATATCGTGGGGAAAAAAAAACTCTTAAAGTCAAAACTTTATCAAAATCCAAATTTTATCTTGCTTTCTTCATCTCTAGGTACTTTCTTGATAATCTAACTCATTTGTATAATTGTATTACAATTTTCTTTATAAATTGTAATGATTTTTATATTTTAATTCAAAATTATGGTTCTAAATTTGTATTTTAGAGAAAATCGAAAGTGATCATGAATCATGATAGTCTCGTTTCTTCTCTTTTAATCATTCTTTATTAACTCTTTAATCCAACACTTTAATTCTTTGTGTTAATCTACAACAACTTTAGAAAGAGTTTTCTCAGCTACAAGTATCATCAAAACTAGAATTAGAAACAATATGGATGATAAATTTTTAGTAGATGCTTTAGTGGTTAATATTGAAAAAGAAATTGCTTAGAAATTTGGTGTAGAGCAAATTATGACTAAATAGCCCCTTTGCCCCCTGAACTTTGCAAATTTCAGCCAGTTTGCCCCTGAACTAATAATTGTGCCATATTCCCCCTTCAATTTTCAAAATCAGGTCAATCCCCCCTTACCGTCAACAACAATGTTATGTGCTGACGTGGTCATTTTTGCTAACATGGAAATTCCACGTCAGCTAATGTGGGTCCCAAAATTTTTAAAAAAATCATAAATAGAAAAAAGAAAATAAAAAGATTTTGAAAAAAAAATCGAAATCAGAAATCCCAAAAACAATTTTGGAAACTTGAGATGAATTTGATGCAGATAAAGCTCCTGCATTTGAAGGGTTTTGCGCCAGAGATCCGTTAATATGAGTAAAATGAAACCTTGATTAATCTGAGTAAAATGAAAAAGAAGGAAGATGGTTCATATCTAAAAGTAAAACCAACTATTCCAATCCGATTAGCAGCTTCTTTTCTAGCCTCCAAGTCCAAATCTCCAGTTTGAAGCCTCTTCAAGTAATCAGGATGTTCTTTCTCAACCATCAAAGCCACACACTCCTCACTCTGCGATGGCAATCCCTCTTCATCAACATCAAAGACTCGGTTTTGATTAAAGTTTCAATACCCCAAACTCATTCACCTCGTCAGTAACACCCCAACCACAGTAATCATTATCATCAAAAATGCTGATGTAATGATGTTTTATCTAAACAAAAACAAAACCACTTTAAATCTAAACACTTTAAACCACTTTAAACCACAATAATCATTACATAAAGAAGTTGAGTTTCGGTGCCATTACAGACAAAAAGAAAGCCACTTTAAATCTAAAAAAAAAAACAAAACCAAAACTCTCTCTTTTATCTAATGTTTTTCTAAACAAGAAGCGTGGGTCCTTTGCTTCTTGTCAAAAAAACAAGAAGCGTGGGTTGTATATGTAAAAAGTGTTGCCTTTAATCAAAGAATTGAAGAAGAAAGATTTTTTTTATTATAAGAAAATGGAAAATAAGTAGTGAAAGCTAAAGCAGATATACCAAGGTTGAAGACAAGTGAGTTGCTTTCATTCAAGTAGGCAAAAACAGAATCAATGTATCTTCAGAAAAGTGCTTCGAATCTGTAGTTTCTTGATTGGACTGGGGATTGTCCTGCTCCTATTGCTATCCTCCCTATTCACTTAAGGAAATAGTCTTCCCGTGCTGCTAAGACTTTAAGCTTTAGGTTTTCTGTTGTTAGAGTTGTTTTTCTTTGGGGTAATAGCTGCTATCGATTCTCCCGTGATAGCAGCTCAAGAAGAGGGTCTCTTATGAAGGAAATCAGGCGACAGTGGTTTGATTAGAAGATGATAGTTAGGGTTGAAGGAAGAGGGAGAGAA
>AWWV01007426.1:0-13506 GCA_001974805.1 Corchorus capsularis
AATTGATCCATTATTTAGTACCTCATTCTTTTTTTTTAACGATATTCTTAAATAGTTTCTTTGTATTGTAATTTGTAGCCAATACTTTATAGTTTAAAGCGGCTCGAATAGGGTTTTAAAAAACAAAAAAACAACGGTGAGAAACTTTTGAAAAGCCCACGCAAAACCCTTCCCTTTTTGGATCCGTGGCTGGGTTGAAGTAGGAAAAAAAAAAAATGAGCAAGGCACAGCACGAAGAGGAGGAGCAAGGCGAGGTATTCCTCGACGAATCTGATATAATCGATGAGGTTGATGTTGACGAAGAAGGTTTTGCCTTTGCTGCCTTTTTCTTTTTTTTATCTTTGTAATAAATTCTCAGTGTAATATTATCATTATTTTTTAGTAGTATTATTATTTTGTTTGTTAATTCAGAACTTCCTGATGCGGATGATGATGATACCGAGATTAATGAGGAACCCGATGATTCAATTCATATATTCACTGGTCATACTGGTAACGTTTTCATTTCTTCTTTTCTTGGTTTGGGTGTCTTAGAAAGTTTACCTTGTTGATACTATGATTGCAAAAGCTTTTCCTTCTCTTGGTTTGGAAGGCTATGTTCTACTGTGAATTTAAATTTCTTTAAGAGAGTCATCTTTTATTCGATATATTTGAAGAATAAGAAAAATTTTGAGTGATAGCAGTATATGCTTGAGGGGAAAGTAGCTCCAAAATTCACTAGAGTTTACATTGAATAAGAAGAATTCAGATTGGCAGGAGTAAAGGTGTTGTCTTGCTCAGGATTTTTTGCCCTTCTTCATTTTAATTTTGTTTCTACCTTTCCTCCACACAGGTGAACTGTATGCTGTTGCCTGTAGCCCAACAGATCCAGTATTAGTGGCAACTGGCGGCGGAGATGATAGAGGTTTCCTTTGGAAGATGGGTCATGCTGATTGGGCTTCTGAGCTTCAAGGTATGACCATGATTCAGCATGTAGAATGTTTACTCTTTCTGTAACATAAGTAGTTGCTCATCTTTGCTTCTATTGAAGTGAAATGCTTTCACTTCTACCCTTGCTGCTCCATTGAAGAAAAAGAAAAAGCACTTTTAACTCTACCATTCTTTCTTTCTTATTTCACTGAATTTGCAAATTCCTGTGTAGGCCATACTGATTCGGTCTCTAGTTTAGCCTTTAGCAATGATGGGCAGTTGCTTGCATCTGGGGGTTTTGACGGACTTGTTAAAGTTTGGGATACATCAGGAAATCTCAAATGCACACTCGAGGGTCCTGGAGGTGGCATTGAGGTGAAACTTCACATACTTGGGCTCTAAGTGCTTTTAATATATTTTTATGAAATCAAATATTCTTTGTTACTTAACCATGGATTCTTTTTCCTGTTAGTGGGTCAAGTGGCACCCAAAAGGACATTTGATCTTGGCCGGATCTGAGGATTGCACTGTTTGGATGTGGAATGCTGATAATGGGAATTGTCTTAATGTATTCTCAGGTCATGGTGCCAGTGTGACTTGTGGTGATTTTACCCCTGATGGTACTATTTCTTCATTATGTCCTTGCTCATTTGTTCTGCTATTTCCTTTTTGCATATCCTTTTCTGTTTAGAAGAAATTTAATAAATCATTAAATATGTATGTCATAAACCTAGGCAAAACAATATGTACTGGTTCTGAAGATGCTACCTTTAGGGTATGGAATCCAAGAAGTGGTGAAAGCATTCACGTTGTAAGAGGTATATCCAACTGGGATCCAGATTGTGAATGAAGTTATTTGTATACTATTTGCAGTCCTTTCCCCACTTTTCTTTAAAACTACTGATAATATATCTTTCTCTCTGTAGGTCATCCGTATCATACTGAAGGACTGACTTGCTTGTCTATAAGTTCTGATTCAAATTTTGCTGTTACTGGTTCAAAGGATGGCTCAGTTCACATTGTAAATATCACAACCGGGAAGGTATTACTTCTTGATGCAACTTAAACACGATAGCCTAGCACAAAATAAAAGTTAAATTTTGGATTTTCTGAAATTTTCACTATTTATATTTGCTACCCTTCGTTTCCCTCTAACTTCAACACCTAAAAGTTTTTTTCTAAGTAATGCTATATGATATACTATCAAAACCTGTTTTAAATAAGGAATTAAGTTATACTTCCACTTCTTGCAATTAAACATTCCACTTCTTCCCCTATTTTTCCATTTTATTTCCAGTTTTCAAGGTAGTTTTAGAATTGTTCCATCGGTATTCTGCTTTGATGTATAACCTGAAAATTTCCCTCTTTTTTCACCCTTATACTTTTGAGGGAGTGACACTACAGTTAGTGACCTCATTGAATGTGTCTCCTTGATCCATAACCAGGTAGTTCTTTTTTTGTTGCATTTTCTATCACAGGTTGTCAGTTCTTGGGCTTCTCAGACAAGTACAACTGAAGGGGATCCAGAGTCAATAGAATGTGTTACTTTTGCAACAAAGTATGTAAATAATGCTCTCTCTCTCTCTCTCTCTGTGTGTGTGTGAATGCATGCATGCATACCACAAGTGATTTCTATTATTGTGACATAAGTTTAAAATCAGATCATTGAAAATGTTGAGAACGGTTCTAAAGCAGTGAAAAAGAGCGAAACAAATAAATTGTTTGCTAATAATTGACAAAAGAACTGCTTTGCTTGCTATATGTAAATAAATTGGAAAAATGAAAATTGCTCTGCTTATTATAAATAAAATGGATAATATTTTTACCAGGATTGAATTGTGTATGTTTTTAACAGTTTGAATATAGTAGCCCCTTCATCACCAGAGATTTATTGTTTTAAAAGTTTTAATGAATGCTTTGATTTTATTACAATTACATTATCAATTAAATCTGATCCAAACAAGTGAGTTTTATTCTTTTATTATTAAATATTTAGGGGGTGGAGGTACTCAAACATGGGATTCCTCAAACATGTTCCTTAAGAAGGGAAACTATTCACCGTACCACTAAGCCAAGTGGTTTTTCTTTCAAACTTGAGATATATGCTCATTGGTATAATAAAAAAAAAGTCTTCTCAAAAGAGTAGGTTTCTTTTCTTTTTTTTGGTGGCAATATCTTGCGTCTTGACAAAGGAGTTTTGAAAGGCCCTTTTTAACACTAATATGGTGTCTGGCCAAGAAGATAAAATGTTCTTATGGCTCAATTCAATCAGGGCATGCAAATGTGAAGTAATGAGAAAGTCTTGCCAGGGTGTCTTGTCTGTGCTGTTTCTTATCTCAGAGAATATAGCACGTAAACCATATAATGGCTCTATACATGCTTATATCTCCATAACATGGCAGACACAAATGTTTGCATCATTTAAAAGTTTTCTGTTTGTATGATTGATTTAACTTGTGTTAACCTTGTTCATAACAGTTTCCCCTGGGCTGTTTCTGGTGGCATGGATGGAAACCTTACAATTTGGGATGTACAAAACTCATCCCCGCGCTTCATATGTAACCACGAGGTTAGTAGATTCATTTTCAAATGAAATGCATACCATATTTTTCACTCTAATAAATGGTCAATATCAGCTTCCTGTTTAAAGTTATCAGCTATATTTGATAAGGTTTAAGGAGTAATGATCTGGTCAAACAAAAAGAGGTTCATCCTTGTGCAGGAAGGAGTGACATGTTTGGCATGGCTCGGAGCATCTAAATTCTTAGCTACAGGGTGTTGTGATGGGAAAGTACGTCTGTGGAATTGTCTCTCTGGGGAATGTGTGGAAACTTTCAAAGGGCATGAACAACCCATTCAATCCCTGTCTGTATCTTCCAATCTGGATTTTCTTGTTTCTGTTTCCATGGACGGCACTGCTCGTGTATTTGAGATCAGAAATTTCCATTAACATCCAAGATCCTCGCATGGTAGTATAATTGATTTCTTATCACAGTGATGTAAACTGAAATACATATGGTCTAGATTTTCTTTTTCCTTATTATCCAAATTCTTTTCCTTGCTTGTATACTAGTTTTGCTCAAGTGCTGGTAAACAGTGAACACTGAATACAATTAAAAGAATATGCCGATTGTAGTCCATTTTTTTTTATTAAATTATGAAGGCATTTTTTTGCATCAGGTACTCAAAGCTTGAAACTCTTTCTTGAGATTCTGGATTGAATGTGAAGGCACACTTTCACCGGTTAGAGTATGCTCAAAAGATAGTTTGCGAACTGATTTTAGATATCATCGTCTTGGTTGGGTATATAAACCTTCTGAGTTCTTTCTACTGGCTGCCGAGGAAGCATATGAATACACTGATCCTTCACAAGGGCTTTCCAAACATGATGCTTTTCTCCACTTGTCAGTAAATGTGGTTTGTGGAGAAGACTGCACACTACCTTTGAGTCCAATTGGTGTCCAAAACACTGTCCACTGGGGTTTTGGAATTTTGAATTGGAGCACTTCCGTTCGTTTTTTTTTTTTTTGGCAAGAGGAGCACTTCCGTTCGTTAAAAATCATTACTTTCCCTTCTTTTTCTTTTTCGATTTATTTAATTTATTTTTTTTAGTAATATCATTTGGCCAGTCAAGTTGTTGGGAAATTTGGGGAGAAAACAACTAAAATTACAAGATAATTTGGCTTCAAATCGTTGGAAAACATTAAACACTCACAGTTTATACATTAATTCAGTGAGGATATCAAATCAAATTTATTACTAATAAAGATTATGAACTCCGTTATAAAAAAAAAAGATTATGAACTCCCTTGATGGCAAAAAAAAAAAATTATGAACTCCCTATAAAATCCACTAAATTAATCTCATCATATTTTTAATCTTCTTATACGTCTTCCAGTTGTAAGAAGTGAACACAATGTTGAACTCCCAATGTGCAACATAAAGGAATGACCAAAGGGCAAAGCTAGAGAGTAGGGGTGATTATCGGGTCGGTTTTTGGGTCAATCGAGGGAGTCGGATCGGTTTCAACTAAAATCGAAATTGTAATATATAAACCGACAATCGACCCGATTAAATGGGAAACTACCAAAACCGAAACCAATCGGTTTCGATCGGGTTAGGTCGGTTTTTCAGTTTGAATATAATACATATATATATATATTACATATTAATAATATATTATATATTAAAATAAAATTTTTACATGTATATATATATTCTTATTTAATAAAATATTTTACATATTAAAATAAAAATGATTTTTGGATATATATAATATATATAATTAAAATTAAAATTAAAAAATATATAATATAATTAAACTCTATGTTCGGTTTCTCGGGTCGGTTTCGATTCCCAATTTCATACCGACAACCGACCCGTAAAACCATCAAAACCGACTTCTCCAACTGATTAAACCGACAAATCGACTCAACAGACTCATTTCAACCAAATTCGGTTCGAGTCAAATCGGTTTCTCGGATCAACCGATTTTTTATCACCCCTACTAGAGAGGAGTTGAACCCTTGAACCAAAAAAAAGAGTTGAAGTCAGGGAAAAAAAACTACTTTGTCAATTATTATTACATACTACTTTTTAAACTAAAAAAAACAAATTAAATTGATTATAGTTTAACCCCAAAGTAATTAGACATTAGATTAGCGAATGATAAGCAAGCATAGTTTATCCATCATTGTCCATTAGGATTCCAGTTTAGATTAGTTGAGTCATAATGTGATCATAGGATATTACGAAGTTCAAAAAAAAATCATAATAACAAAATATATTCGAAAAATCATTATTCATATCATATTCAAAATATGTTCTCTTTTATTAAAACCTAACCGCCCTCTCCTCTCTTCCCTTCTCCCTTTTCTCAGTTCCTTCGGTTCTCGTTAGTGTTTCTGACTCCTCCTCCTCCTTGGTTGTCACGCCAAGGGGGAGGAGGATGATTTTGATTTTGTTAATTTCTTTGTTTTTCAATAAAGGATTCAGATCTATAGTTATGTCCAGTTTTTATTAGAGTTTGTTTTTGAGTTGTTTTGAGTCAGTTTGTTTTATCGAATCAGTTTCGAGTTTAGTCTCAGTTCTTTTGGAATCTGAGTTGTTGATTCTGAATTTTATGATAGTTTTAAGGATGACCAACCTTTTATTTATTCAGATATTTGGTAAAATCATGGTAATCCTTTTCTTTTGGGTGCCAAGGAAGAGATCTGTCTGTCGAATCAATCACTTGATCATCGTTGATCAAAGCTTTTTGTTTGAAAGAACAAGCGACAACGAGGGGGTGATGGACGTGATAGCGAGACATTAACATGATTCACGACAGGCGTTTTGGATTTCCAAGGAAGATCCAGTTCTTCAGGTGCAAAATTAAATCAATTATGGGGTTTTACCGAAATTTGATGTAATGAAGGATGATATTTCTAAAATTATTATAAAATCAGTTATTTTGTACTTTCATCTTATATGAATGAAAGTTATCTATTTTTCCTTCAAAAAAAATGTTCTCTTTTCCTTTTTTGTTTAGTTTTATATATATGTCTCATTCATTTGTTATTAAATCTTTTTCTTTTTAAGAACCCTCTATTAGGTAGTCAAATTGAATCTCGACTAATTGAGAGTCGAGTCGCGTTGGACATAATTGGAATTTGGAATGAATCTCTCCCGACCTCTACTTTCTTTATATATAAGATACGAATCCAAAAAACTTATTTTAGAGAGAGAGAGAAAAAAAAAGAAAATGGTTATTGAATTAAATATTTAGCATTATATATTTTTTAAATTTTGATAAATCATATGGTGATCTATGATAATTCGAAAAGCAAAGAAATAACCCTAGACTGTAGTGTTAATCATATTGAATAACAGTTGGGGGCTTCTTGTGGGTCTCAATTCATGTTTACTCATACTAACAACAAAGCCAACAGGACGTACCGTCATAGAGACTTGGGGGCCAAGACCCCCCCAAAATTTTGAAAATTACCTTATTATGTATGTATAATTAAATATATTTACAATGAAAATTTCAAATCGACCTCCTCTAAAAATGATTATATTCAATTTGGCCCCCCAATCCTTTATGTCAAGATCCCCTTGCCAACTCTACGCATACATGAGTCACAGGGGGAAATAAAACTACGTACTTTGTCAATTATTATTGCATACTCCTTTTTAAACTAAAAAAAAAAAAACCAAACTAATTAGACATTAAATTAGCAAACGATAAGCATAGTATTATCCATCGTTGTCCTTTAGGATTCCAAGTGATTTGGGTTTAGATTAGTTGAGTTATAATGTGATCATCGGATATTATGAAGTTCATAAAAAATCATAGTAAAAAAATATGTTCGAAAATCATTATTCATATCATATTCAAGATATGTTCTCTTTTCCTTTCCCTTTTTTTTTCTATTTATTTTTATATATATGTCGCATTCATCTGTTATTTAAATCTTTTTTTTAAGAACCCTCTATTATATAGTCAAATTGAATCTTGACTAATTTAGAGTCAAGCCGTATTGAACATTATTGGAATTTAGAATAAATCTCTCTCAACTTCTATTTTCTTTATTCATAAGATACGAATCCAAAAAGCTTATTTTAGAGAGAAAAAAAAAGACGATGGTTATTAAATTAAATGTTTAGCATTATATATTTTAAATTTTGATAGATCATACGGTGATCCGTAATAGTTCGAAAAGCAAAAAAATAACCCTAGACTGTAGTGTTAATCATATTGAACAAGAGTTGGGGGCTTCTTGTGGGTCTCAATTCATGTTTACTCATACTAGCAACAAAGCCAACTCTACACATACAATGGCAGATTTCATTTCTCCAAACTCTTTGCTTGCATGCTTAAGTAGTGTCTTCCAATCAACCTCCATACCCCATCGGCCATCCCATCATGCGTAAGCCTAGAAAAAGTAGAACAAAAAAAAAGTCACAAAATTAAAGGGCCGAAACTACCTAATTCTCTTTAATCAAAGTGTCAGACATGATTATGTCTAATTCCTTTGTATATTTGTTCCAGCTCAGAATTTTTTCAATCACAAAGAATATATCATATCATCATATCGGCTTAATGATCAAATTACAATATCCTTCTTTACAATGTATACAGAATAGAATATGAAAGTATCCCAAAAATAAAAGAATAGACATATACCAAAGCTGCTAAAGCTATTAACAGTGTTCAATGAAACTGGTCTTCACGGACTGGTTATGTCACGGAAAACCTGCAGTCGGTTTATCCTGGATGAAACACTGTCCACTGAGGCACTGTTTCCACTTTTCATATCAAATGACTGAAGCTGTCGAGATATATTCTCAATATGATCCTTAGCATCAGAATAAACTATGTTGGAATTCCGATTTTCATCATTGAACTCCTCTTCCATGTTCAAGCAATAGCTCTTGCCCAGATGTTTTCCTCCACTTTGTAATTCTTCTTCTTCTTCAACCATGTCTGCCCAGCTTTTCTTATTTGGTGTATTCGCAGGTTTTTCCAGTCCCTTCTCGGAATTTTCTGTAGGTGAAACCAAGGGTTCTCCATTAGGATCCTTTGCTGAATGGGAATTCACATTGGTTGTAGTCTTCGCGAATGATAGCTTCTGGCATGAACTGACAGCAGATTCTTCTGCCCATCTTTCCCTTCTTTGATCTCTATTATTCATTCTTGGCTGTGTTAATAGAACTCCAGATAATCCTTGCTGAACTTCCTCTTCCACTTGGCCAGTTGCAAGATTTTCTGACTTCCCATCACTTGAAGCTTGTAACTCTTTGTTAAGGTTCTGGATTGAATGTGAAGGCACACTTCCACTGGTTAGAGTATGCTCAAAAGATAGTTTGCGAACTGAATTTCGAACTGTATCTTCTGCCCATCTTCTTCCTTTCCTCTGATCCGCATCATTGAACCCCCATGAACATCGTCTTGGCTGGGTAAATAAACCTTCAGAGTTCTTTCTACTGGCTGCTGAGGAAGCATATGACTTCTTATCTGCAGAACCGGCTTCTTGTCCTGGTGAGTACCCCCAGTTTTCATTTAGCTTGATGGAATACACAGATCCTTCACAAGGGCTTTCAAAACATGAGGCTTTTCTCCACTTCTCAGTGAATGTGGTTTGTGCAGAAGACTTCACACTACTTTTGAGTCCAATTGGTGTGCATTTTGAGCTTCTGTCATCATATCCAGAGAAGTTATCATTCTTCTCAAGGTAATTCCTACGGTAAGATTCACTATTTTGCTCATTTGACAGCATCTGCCCTCCCGGACATGCATATGGCAACCTTCTCCTGTCCATAAACCCATAAATTTTATCCTCATTCCTAGGAAGGAACATGCTAGCTTCTTTCAGACTTCTATCCCCACATGACGCCAAGGATCTTCCAATTTCCCTCCCCTGATCTGGTTTCTGTGCCACTGGCTCTAACAGTGATTGCGATTCTTCTTTGATCAGCATTTCGTAAGCACGTTCATAAGATTTGGAGTATGATTCATCCATCTGTTCATTTCCAGATGAAGCTTTCACCTCCTGTAGCAGAGCTTTTGCTTCACTAATTCTGTTCATGCGCATCAAGCATATTGCCAGGTTGCATTGCTTATTCTTATCTGGCTCCAGACACAATGCTTTCCTGTGATGATGTAAACTCAATGTAAAATTAGGTGCAATAGTTTTCTTGATGAACATTTGATGGATAATATCTTTCTACCTGTAATGTTGCTCAGCAATTCCATAATTATGTTGCTGGAGATGGGCCCAGGCCAAATTCCCTAATATCCTGAAACAGTATAGGACCAAACATAGATAAATTTGCAGAAAATATGAGTAAAATGAATATAAGAGTATGAGTTGAATATCCACCTTGCTTTCTCTTGTTCGATAGTAATCAGAATCTTCTTCCCTTGACATCTTGCAATCTTTGTCCTCTTTCCACCGAAAATTGATCCATCCTCAATGCTCCTCAGTTTGTTCTCAAGCATTTCAATCTCTTCTTCAACCCTGCCAGACCTCTGCAAAAGCAAACAATTATAAACTAACAATATTTCAGATTATGAACTAACAATATATCAGATGATGCGGAAAACAGATTGCAATTTTACCTTATAGAGTTCAACAAGGACATTATCAAGAGAGTCTTGAGTATCAAGAGGACAAAGATGACGAAAAGATTTGATTGCCTCAATAGCCTCATCAGATCTGTCCAATTGTTTCATCACAAGAGCCATGTCTTTCAATGCACTATCAACGCGATCTCCGGCATTAATAGCCTTCCAGAACAGGGAAATGGCCTTACTGGGATCCTTGTCTATCAACTATATGTCCAGAAGAAAAAAGAATTAGTATACACTAAAATGGAAAAGAAACACTAAATTGAAACATAACTTGCAACTAACCTCACCATTGAATTCTAGACTCTAGAGCCTAAACTAATAAAAATTAACCAAATCACATACATGAATCACATACAATCACATACTACATTTATTCCCAAAGGATCAATTTTGTTGCAGATACAGTGTAAACTTGCAAGAATTACAAGGCCAGTGGCCAAAGAAGCAAGCATAAAGATGCATTATATAGCAGTATTCCTATGAGAAATCCAGAAATTAACCAAAGAAACTGTAAACAGAAGAATTTTTACAAAGAAAGAAGAGAAAAGAAATGCAAAAAACCCAGAAATTAAACAACCCATTAAAGCAGAAAAGGTGAGATTTTAGGAGAAAAGGGTTGAATTGAACCTGAACATGCTTTGCCCTGCCATAAGGAGAATCAGAGGCGGGGACTTTGTGAATGACATGAAAGCTGCTATCGCCGCCATTATTGGCAGGCGACGCTACCCTTCTCCTCTCTGACAATGGCAAGACCGCCGTCTTTGTTTCCTTCCATGAAGGTGGCTGCGGGGTCAAGAAGCCCCTACATGCCGAGTTCTTGCCGTTCGACCACATTTTCTCAGGAAAATCTCTAAACCCTTTTCCAGAAATTCCAAGAAAGTGTTTCTAATTTCTAATTAGGGGAAAAAGAAAGCTCTTTTTCTAACTCTAAATCAAACCAGAGAGTGTTTTGATTAGACCAGGTTCTTGAATTGAATCTCTCTTAATTAAACTCTCTCTTTGTGGTAAGCAAAAACCCACTTTTGCACTTTGATCAAGAATGAAGAATATTCCAGGAAACTTATGAGAAACTGAGAGGAAATTCGAGGTGAAAAATTGCGATTATAATTCGTTTTGAGAGACTGTGAAGGAGAAAGTTGCAAAGGTGAAAATAGAAACAGAAAGGAAGTAGCCGTTGGGGTTTTGGGATTTTGAACTGGAGCACTTCCGTTCGTTAAACATCATAGTTTTTTTTTTTTTTTTTTTTTTGCTCTCTTCTTCTCTTCTTCTTCTAGAACCCTTCTTTTCTTTTTTAGTAATATCATTTGGAGTAATGCTACATGCCACTCCATTTTGCTTCACAGGATGTTTTCTCTTGATGTGTCCATCACACTAGGGATGTCAACGGGGCGGGGAATGACCGGGGGTGTCGTAACGTGCGGGTCCGGGGTCTCCGAACCCTTCTGTTTAACGACTTAAAGAACTAAAAACTAAGCTACGGAGTCGCCACTAATCTTTTTTAACCTAGGTGTGATTAGCCACCTATCAGATTATTAAGCCTAATGTTAACCTAAGCTTGGCGAAGGTAACACTAAACCTAATAAACGGTCTATTAACCAGAGTCCTAAAAGGTTCGGGAGTCGGGTACGCGTGGGGAAGGATTAGCACCCCCACGACGCCCGTCAAAGACGGCACTGACTAATCTAGACTTAACTGTGGGTCTCCATGTTTGGTTGTTTTCTATCTTTAAAATTCATGCCATTTGACTCTTTTATACTAACTAAATCACTAACTAGCATATTCTTCTCTCCTTTTTATTAACTACCATTTTTTACTAATTATTCTCTTCTTACTGATTACCATTTTTTAGTTTTGCTACTTTTATCATTTTTACTTTTACTATTTTTCTTATTCTTTTACTTAATACCATTTTTCTTTAATACCATCTCTTACTAGATACCATTTTTTACCCTTAACACCATTTTTTAATTCTTTACTCTTTTACTTAATACCATTTTTTGACCTTCTGACTCAATACCATATTTCACTTGATACCATTTTTGACCTTCTTACTGATTACTTTTACCTGATTACTTTTTACTACTCTTTGTCATTTTTACCTTTACTGACTACTTTTTACTCATTACTTTTACCTTTTACTGAGTACTCTTAGCTTACTTTTTACCATATAACTCTTTGCTAATTGCTCTTTACTCCTTAGCGTTTTTTCTTTACTGATTACTCTTTACTGATTAGTACTGATTACCATTACTTTTTACCATTTTACTCTTTAGTTTGTAAATTATTTCTTTTACTCTTAACTATTATATTTCTCTAATTACGTCTCTTACTTTGACTCCCAATTACCAATTTCACTGATTAATCCCTTCTTAATTATTAATTTACTGATTGGTCCTTCTTACTTCCTTTCTTAATTACTGATTAATCTTTTTACTTCTTTTCTTAATTACTGATTACTCTTTTACCCTCTCCCTTAAGTATCAATTTACTGATTAATCTCTTGACTCTTAATTGCTGATTTACTAATTACTATTTTTACCTTGACCCTTGATTATCAATTTTACTGATTACTATTACTTTGGTCCTTAATTATCAATTTTATTGATTATTCTTACTTTGACTCTTAATTATCAATTTTACTGATTACTTATCAATTTTATTGATTATTCTTACTTTGACTCTTAATTATCAATTTTACTGATTACTATTACTTTGGTCCTTAATTATCAATTTTACTGATTATCCTTACTTTGACTCTTAATTATCAATTTTACTGATTACTATTACTTTGGTCCTTAATTTTACTGTGGTACTGGACTTTTAGTGCATGGATGCATATGATGCATGTTTTTCCCGGTTAAGTGCATTTTTATCAAATAATTATACGAGGAACACCATTTGGGGACCCGCCACTCATACTGGCTAAGGCCCCCATCTGGATGTTCCAAGCCTAGGAAACCCAAATTGAGACTGACAAGAATTGTCAAAGTCCCAATTGATCGTTCCATCATCGGGTCCAATTTATTATTCTCAAATGACAAAGTATAGTGATAATAGTAAAAAAAATAAACATGGATGCACATGAACCTTGTCACTCCTTATATTCAAATTTATTTTATTAAAGCCCAATATTAAAGCTAGGATAAACAAATTCAAGCCCAACTTATTGACTAAGTGCCAGGCCCAATCAAAATCAAGAAAACCCTAAAGGCCCAAGAACAATTATCATAAACAAGATCCAAATATTGCCTAAAGCTAGCACTTAAATAAAGACTAACATTCAAAGGTTTGAATAAATCCCAATTCATAATGATTAAAAATTTATTGATTTATTTAGCTAACCAAACTATTCCACAAAATTTCCGTTTTTTTTATTACTACATAAAGATTATTAAAACCATCAAGGCTCAATTTTTATTGTTAGAATTACTAAAACCCAACTCTTACTACATAAAGATTTAATTTGTAATTATTAAAATTAC